>PVIW01006374.1:0-88126 GCA_004026585.1 Noctilio leporinus | reverse complement strand
GTGGCGGTGTGGCAGCGTGGCCGTGTCCCCGGAGGGTGCCCGTCGGCGCATCAGTGACCCCAAGGCGACGGAACAGGTGCTCCTCAGCGGCTGGGCCGGGCTGGGATGGTTTCCCACCTTTTATCCGTGACCCGGCTGAGTTGGAACCGAAAGCGGGCTTTGACCAGTGCAGCTGACACACAGCTCCACGGGGACGGAGGGGACCCGCAGGCTGACGGCGGGACACTGTGGCTTCCCCGTTCATCGACACGCGTGGCCTGGATTCTGGGGGCAGAGAACAGCACGGCGGAGAGGTGGTGCAGGAGAGCAGGGGACGCCTGAGTGCCCGCCACCACTTGGGCGTCATCCCGTGCGTGGTCCAGCACTGGGCAGGCGGGCCAGGGGTGGGAGACCTTGCGGGGACACACCCTCCCGAAGGTCCCCTGGGCGGACCTGAGACATGGAGGACCGATAGCCAAAGCAGCCAACCACCAACGAACCCTCCTGCAAGGCCGTGTGATGTGAATGCCAACAAGGACAAAAAGTGACTTTTAGACCCGAGGCTGCAGAGCTCAGTGTAGGTAAAGAAGAAGGAGCTGCAGTGTGAAGCTGTGACATGTCAGACAGCCCCTGTGTCTTAGATTTGAAGATGGGGAGGGGCCCGCCTGCCACCCAGGCAGTGAGACAGTCTCCTGTGTGTCCTGTGACATTGAAACAAACAAGAACACCACGAAGTCAACATACACACACCTATTCACATGGACAAGGCACGTGAATAGGGCGGGATTCCCTCCTATCCTTTTTTTTTTTCTTTTTATGGAGCTGTAATTCACTTATCATAAAACTCACCCTTCAAAAGCCTTTCTTAGCTTGGGGATGAGGGGACCAGGAAACACTGAATTTTGTGGACCACCTGGGGTGGGTGGGCTTGAAGTGGGAAAAGCTTTGACCCAGAACCCAGTGCAGAAGTTGGAGGGAAACCCCTTGTTTCCCACCTGTAACCACGGCTAATGCAGGTGTGCGCTTCCCCTGTGAAGACGCCTGGGGTCAAGGTCATTCTGATCTTTCAGGGAAGGCCTCAGGCTGCCCCAGCCCTGGGAGGCGAAGGGGTTCAGGACAGCCCCCCGCCCCCAACCTCCCCCACCAGCGGGTGAATGATTTTGAGTTGAAGCCGAGGGAGGCCTTGCAGGATCCAGAGAAACGAATTCTTTCCCTTAAATAACTTAAGTGAGGGACTCTGCTTCGAGTAGGAATAAGTGCCAGGAATACCGCTTTACGGCCGATCTCTGGGCAGGCCAGACTTCTCATTGCCGCGCACCTGCTCTTCCTGTCCCCCCCCGTGAGCGACCTTTGTCCCCCCGGAAGCGCCAGGTGCCTCTCCCCTGACTCAGGATGTCACGTGTAGTTCTCCAACTCTGGCTTCCACGGCGTGGGCTTCTGGGCGACTGTGATGACATTTTGTCTTTTTCTCTCATTCATCAGCCTCGGGTCCGTTGGGTGGGGAAGCCCATCAGGCAGAACCGTGAAGGGTTAAAGGAACGTTCTCCTCCCGCAGAAGGAAGACCCTTCATAGCCCTGCGCCCCCTTTTCTCCTGCTCTGCGGAGGGGGACGGAGTGCGGGCTGCGGCTGTGTGAGCATTTCCCAGCTGGTGCCAATGCCCACAAAGGCCCTTTGTCTCCAGGTGCGCTGCCACCTGACAGGTGCGGACGGTCCAGTGAGCGCGACGCTGCGCAAGCTGGTTCGCAGGGGATCGGGGTCCCGGGGGAGCCGGGCCCCGCCGAGGGGCGAATGTGGCCCAGGGTTCTGCAGAGCCCGGGGCTGTTCACCTGAGCTCAGCTCCCTTTATCTGGTTCCCTCGCAAATGCCGCTCCCCATGGAAACGCCAGAAGGTGCCGGCTCCCACTGGGCTGACAAATGAGCCTTCCTAGCTGCATTTCCCGTCCGTGGCGTGGCAGCCTGTGCCCTGCACCCCTCGGAGCCCAGAGGATGCAGCACCTGCAGAAGCCTGGCCAGTGCCCTCTCTGGGGCGGATCCCACCCAGAGCAGCACATAATCATCGTCATAATAATACAATGTTCTCCTCCTCCCAGTAAGAGGGAAGGGGAGCAGGAATGGGGGTGAGGAAGCATCCTACAGTGTTCGGGCAGCTCCCGTGGTTAGAGAAAGCCTCCTGCCTGCCACGTATCAGTGCTGATGAAACCGCGACCTTGGCACCCCGCGGCGACCTTTCACCCTCAGCCACACGGCTGGAATCTCCCACGTGACGGGCAGGCTCTTTGGAAATTTTTACAGACCATCGGATTAGTGTCTTTTGGTTTAACATCTGCTCTTTGATCCATTCCTCCTATCGCGTGTAACTTCTTACACCCACACACACAAGATACACAGCGTTGACCAGTGAACTCCACGGGTTTGAACTGTCCCGGTCCACCATTTTTTAAAAACATTGGAGTGAGAAAAAAAATACGTTTTTACAAAATTATTTTAATCCGTATCCTTTTATTCAGGTAGAGAAAGAGGAAAAGGCCAGGGCACGGGCGCTGCTGTGTCAACTCAAGAGTGAGTGGTACCCAGGTCCGCGTGCCTGTGCATTTGTTCATAACTTTCTTAGGAAATATCTTGGAATGTTCCTTATTGTTAGGAAGTCACGTATCGATTATACTGGGTGACCACGAAGCAAACACGTTGCTGCTTCTTCATTATCAACGCATGGGTCACGCCTGTAAATAAATATGAATTTCTGTTTCACATTGCTCTTCCATGTTCCATGTAGTGTGAGTAATGTGTATGATGTCTACAATGTTTTTCGTTATGTAAGATGATACTCAGGTAGGTACTGACAGATGATTCACATTATGAACAGATTATGCCATATTATGGAATCAGTGAATACAGCCTGGTACTGTCTATGTAGTTTGTCTTTCTTACGATTTTTGAAATAGCATTTTTCCTCTAGCTTACTTTATTGTAAGAATACAGTGGGTTCTATGTAGAACATGAAATATGCGTTAATTTACTGTTTAGGTTTCCAGTAAGGCTTCTGGCCAATAGTAGGCTATTCGTGGTTAAGCTTCAGGGATGCCAAAAGTTGTATACGCATGTGTGACCGCGTGGGAGTTGATTCCCCCAGTCCCCATGTTGTTCAAGGGCCCACTGTACATATAAACAGACACATACACACCAAGTGATTTAAAACAGTTCACAGTATTGCAGTTCAACACAACGGTGGGTTTTGAGGTCATTTTAAACTTTTAACAATTATTGTATTATTGGATATATATAACATGTCTATATGTATCATCTTTTACACAATTTATTTGAAAATGACTTGAACATAGCACCTAAGAGTCCGCCTCCTCCACTCCTCAGTGATGAAGCTGAGAGGGTCACTGGGTTACAGACACATTTCCAGTGATCGGATTGAGGAAACAAATATTATTTGCTTGTCTGTCTATCCTGCAATATTTGGAAGCTCCCACTATTGGATCATTCACATAATGTGCCTCCTACATGTCAGAAAATTAGATTGCAGTTGGGGCTACTCAGTTGATAACACAGGATCCCCAAATGAGAACCTTTCTGCTATAATCCTAATCTTCAGCTATCACACAGGTGAGTGGAACTTGGCGTGGGGGAGGGTCATGGGTCACAGGCTCCCATTGGTCGGGCACCTGAGCAAGGTAGTCATGTGACTCAGGTCCCATCTATAAAATGGGTTTATAAAAATGTCAGCCCAATGCGCCCACCCTAGGAATCAGATGACTTGCTCATATTGATGGTTATGTTTGTAAATGAGGCAACAACAAAAATACAAAAAACAATCCTAACTTTATGTTAGGGACTAACACTTGGGCTTACTCCGTGGACCTGTCAGTCACTACAAAGACTCTGGGTGGCCCAAGACACCGGAAATGTTCTTATCATAAGGACTTGGTTAGAGTATGTGGATTCTTTGTACTCCATTCCATGAACTGTTTACTATAGAAATTCTATATTTTCCTGGGATCTTATGATTGCATGTTCTTTTCAAAATTAGGGTCTGAAGGCCATGGGTGCTTTTGCAGGTCTTAGGACTATAAAATAATGCTTCATTGTGAATTTTAAGATCGATTTTTCTTTTGGGTACATATTTGTGAATGGGCACATACAAATTCTCCCTGCCTTCCTTTTGCTGTCGGGCAATTGAAGAAGATAACAGGACATAAGATCTTTGACTTCTCTGGTCCAAGATGTGGTAATTAAACTCCATTCCTCTTACTCATGTGCCATTTAGGCACATTTCCAGTGAGAAGAGGCGTGTGTTTGATTGGATGGGGGTAGCTATTAACGTTACCAATTCCGTCGGCGTTAAGCGAGGCGCGTTTGGGCGGCCGTGTTTCCTGAGTTAGCCCGACCCGCTGGGCAGCACTTGGTGTTGGTCCCCCCGCGACCGCAAAGTGTGCGCCCTGGACGCCGCCCGGCCGGCCGCCTGCGAGACGGAGATTCACACGCAGCCTCCCGGACCCGAGCACACGGCCTTGCAAGTGTCTCTTTCTGGATCCGGTGTTTCCCTGACACACTATCCTGGCTGTCCAGGGGCAGCGCCTCTCACGTTTCAGGCCTGGGCCGATAGTGCCTCCAAATAAGGAGAAGGACAGCAGGCTGTGCGTGGGGAGACGGGTGTCGAGTTCCCTCCGTGAGGAAGAGCGTGTGGGAGGCCCCGTGTCAGGTTCCGTCCGGGAACTGCAGATGCCCCGGGACCCGCGGTCTCTTCTGGTTCCTGAGCGAGGCTGTTCCTGACCCAGCCCACTCCTGGGTCACACGCGTGGCTGTTGGCTGCATTTTACGTCTTTCTGAGCTCAAACCTTGCTGGCATCCTGCAGCTAGAAACTTAAAGGCGGTGCCAGTGCGTGAACCGGGGCTCTGATCACCCGTTACCTGGGAACAGGCGGCTGGAACCGGACGGTGGCGGTTGGCCGTGAGACGTGTTTGACACACAGTCTGTAGCACCCGACAGAGAACGAGGCCTCCACTTCAGCCTCTGGGCCCCCTCCCCAGCCTAGGGGACAAATAATAAGGACTATGGTCTGTCATCGTGACGAAGCAGCCAGTTTTGTAAACTGTCCGCCGCCCAGCTGGTGCCAGGAACCGTATGGCGTGACAAGAAGTGTGTTTCTTCAAGGGCAGCTTCGCCCACCGTTACGGGGACGGTGCCGAGAAGAGGACCTGCCAAAGCCAGGGTTCCCGCTGCAAACCAGAGCTGGAGCCCGAAGGACAAGAAACCGAAACGGTGGAAGTGGCCACAGCGGGGCAGTTGCAGGACGGGTGGGGCGCGGGCTTACGGCTGGGGGTACGGCCGGCGGTGCCGTGAGAACTGAGGGCCGGGGGCCCTGGACTTGCCCCGGGGCCACCTCGTAAGTGGCACCAGTGTCCAAACCTTGCTTCGCACCTGAAACGAATGTAATAGGAGGTCACCTGCAATTGAAACATGTTTTTAATGTTAAAAAAACACACAAGTGCATCAGAAATGAAAGAAACCGAGAGGGGGCAGGAGCCGAGTTCCCGGGGCCGCGGTGCCCAGGCCCTGCGGGCGCTGGCCCGGGTGAGAGGCCGCGTCTCCAAGCGGCGGCCCGTGGGAGCCACGCTGGGGCTGCTCCCCCTTTTCTGCGTTAAGTGGCGGCTGAAACTGGCCGCCGGGCCTGCTGCTGGGGTTTCCACACTTCACCTGCTGGGCAGGCTTCCCTGAGCTGAGGGCTGACAAAGCGTCTTTATCCGCCAACCAACCCCCCCCAGTTTCACTTCTCATTGTTCGTTTCGGTATCACCAGCTCCTGCCCAACAGCCGGGCTTCCCACGCTGAGTCCGAACTTAGCTTACAAGGGTTCCCAAATGTATCAGGTTCGTAAGATTTAAAACAAGTTGTCTCGGAGCCACAAATATGAGCCTCCATTCCACCACAAAGGATCCAGTCACTAAAAATAAAGACATCAAGCCCTGGCTGGGGCTCAGTGGATAAGGCACCAGCCTGAGAACCCAAAGGTTGCCAGTTCGATTCCCAGCCAGGGCACATGACCAGGTTGCAAGCCAGGTCTCCAGCCAGGTCCGCAGCTGGAGGAGGTGAAAGGCAACCACACATGGATGCTTCTCTCCCTTTCTTCCTCCCTCCTTGCCCTTCTCTCTAAATATAATGAATAAAATCTTAAAAAAAAAAGAGAGACATGTTTAAAGAGAAGGAGGGAGTCAAATAGTGCCTTCAAAGTCCTATTTAATAGCTGCTGCTTCCACTCTCAGTTTAAATGAACATTTTAGGCCCTGGCTGGTGGCACAGTGGATAAGGTGACGGCCTGAGAACCCAAAGGTCACTGGTTCGATTCCCAGCCAGGGCACATGACCAGGTTGCAAACCAGGTCTTCAGTCAGGTCTGTGGCTGGAGGCAGGTGAAACGCAACCATACATGGATGTTTCTCTGTTTCTCTTCCTCTCTGCCTCTCTCCCTTTCCCTCTTTCTGAAAATAATGAAATAAAATCTTAAAAAAAAAGAAAGAACATTTTAATCTCTAAGGCTCCTTCATTGAGTTATTCCTTTGCTTGCCTCCTGTTTATTAATTACCAGCATATTTATTGAGTGGCTGCTGGGGTCCACACACTGTCTTGTCAGAAAGGGGCTTCCCGTGCAGCAAGTCGCCGCCAGATCTCATCGTTTTGGGGTTCTGTCCTTCTGTTTCCAAAGGAAACAGGTCTTGTTCATTTAGCGAAATCTCCGTTTCACTCTACAAGGGCTACGTACCATCGGATGCAGCTCTTTTCTATTTTAATGTTTGCCATGCGTCATATGTGTGTTGACGTGTGGTTCTTCGACATACAGCTGTATGAGTTTCCATGGATGCTCATGCCTGTGCTGCCCACTGCAGGCCAACCTCGGGAGCAGGGACACTCCCAGGGCTCAGGACGGGTCCCTGTGTCCCTTCCTGACTGCCCCTCACAGCAGAAGGGGGGAACCGGAAAGGAACTCCGAGTTTGGCTATTTAGGGCTGTTTGCAAGTTTGCCGTCTGAGCTACAGCTGAAAAGTAGGAAGAGACCCCGATTCACGGACACGCAAATGCCAGTCACTCCCTTCCAGGGCCGACGGTTTGACTGTGACAGAACATCCCTGCTTTTCAAGGTTCAACTTGATGTGAGGAAATTACCTTGTGCACGAAAGCAAGTTGGATTTTTAGCCCAACATACACATTGTCCCAGACAAGGTTTCACTTGAAAAAAATATGTTTGTACGACGGAAACATGTCTTCAACGGTCAGGCTAGTTTGTGAGCGCCGGAACGGTGGTCGGCGGGCTTTTCCGTTTCTTAGATGCGACTGTAAAAGGTTCCCCTTGGCTTCAGCCACCGAACCTTATTCTACGCGGAGGAAAACCAGTCCCGCCCGGCCTGCAGTTTGCTTCTCCTGGAGCCCAGGCAAAGCCTCCGATTCCTCCAGCTAAAACCAGACGAGTAGAAAGTGTGTTTGTCTTACGGGCTTCCTGGGTCCTTCCATGTGTTTGACAGCTGCAAAGACACACCCATGTGCTACAACTGTATATATTTCATGTCGTCCTTTTGATTTTTGAGGCACGTCACTGTACCGTGTGTGAGGCCGGACATTGTGGTCTGAACCCAGGGGCCCAGGGCTGCACCCAACGTCTCTCTGAGGTTTTCTTCCTTGTCTGCGAAGAGAACCTGCCTCCGCGGAGAGAATCACGCCAGAATCGCGTCCTCTGTCTCTGTGTGGCCTCCCTCCCTCCCTCATGTTTAACTTTCTTCTAATGTGCGACCCCTGGCTACTGATTCTCTCCCTGTGGACAGTAAATAAATAGTGGGCCTAACCCCGGGAAAGCGTGACCTTCTCACTCATGCTGGCCACCTCAGGGTATGACTGTCCCCACTGGTCACTCGGCCCCTGAAGGAAACCTGCCTCTTGAGCAGACTTGCTTCACTTCCACATTTCAGGCAACTCAGAAGGAAAAACGTTGACTTAGGTCGCCCTCTAGTGAAAAGTACTTGCGAAGACTTGAACAACCAGCGCGTGGGCAGGTGCTGGGTGGCCCGCAAGTCCTTGCTTTGTTCTGCACAAAAAGAAAACGCGCTCATGAAAAAGGGGGCGGGACTAAGCAAACAAACAAAGTAAAGAAACCCCATCGACCCAGACAACAGCGTGTGATCACCAGAGGGCAGGGGGTGGGGTTTAAGGGCTGGTGGGGAGCCCGGGCCCCCGAGCTGTCGTGTTCCCCGATTTCTGTGGCGTGAACCCTTTCATCGCAGCTGGTTTTCAGCTATCGATGGGGGGTGGACTTGCACACGGGGTTCCTGAAATGCTTCGCTCCTGCTGGCTGGTGTGACTGAGCACCTGGGGCTCCTACACCCCCCATGGGCCTTCACACCTGCCGGCTCTTCGGCTCTTCCCCCCGCAGTTCCACGGCTGGTCCCGGGCCTGCAGTTCCACGGCTGGTCCCCGGCTCTTCCCCCCGCACTTCCACCGCTGGTTCCTGTCCTTTCTTGTGGCTGCCTTAGCAGAGAAGCCGCCTCTCACTGGCATTTATAAAATTGCTGCCCTGCGGTCTGTGCTGGGCGATCGCCTGACATTATCAATGCATTTGCCTATTGTGATGGGCTGGCCGTGTCCCGCCCCTCCCCCCACATTTATATGTTAAGAGCGGAGTGTGACCGTGTTTGGATATGGGGTCTTGAGAGAGGTCACGGGGTTAAAATAAGGGCACAGGAGCGGCCCCTAATTCAATAGGATGTTGTCCTCTAAGAAGGGGTGTTGGGACAGGGACTGGCCGGGAGGACACAGGGAGAACTGACCACCGACAAAAGCATGAAGGGACCTCAGCAGACACCCTGAGTTGGACTTGGGCCACCGTAACTCTGCGACAATAAATCTCTGCCTTAGTTTGTAGCTGCCCCTACAAACAAACACGCTCCTGAAGTGGTTTCCTCTTCCCCGTGAATTGGGGGCTCCCTGGGGGCAGGTCGTGGTTGACTCAACTCAGTCCTGCATCTCCCCTGCTGGGGACTCCTGGACACGTGTCAACACTGCATGGGTATTTGCTGAATAAGGATTCCGATGCAGTATAAAAACAAGACATTACCCCAGGAGTCCCGTCCACCGTAAACTGCTTTCATATAAAAAGGTACTTTCACACTTACAGTTGTAAGTTTGAAAACCCCTTGTACTTGGGTTTCTCCCAGGACAGCGCCGCTGGCCACCCCTGCATCTGCTCCCCCAGATTGTGCACCCCCCGTGCTGGCTTCGGGCATTAAAAATATTTCCTTCTCATCTGGGCCGTATTAATGTGAATGTTCAACCCTTAGGAACCTTCATTTTAGTGACAGCTGAAAAACGCACAGAAACAATTAGTATTCTTTAGACTAACAAATGTATGACTCCATTTTAACCCTCTAGAAACAGCCTCTCTGGTGGGCAAATATCTATTTTATGCTTTTAAAAAATATCTAAAAAAGACTTTATGTATTGTTTTTAGAGAGAGGAGAAGGGAGGGAGGCAGAGAGAAAGAAGCATCCATGTCTGGTTGCCTTTCCCCTGCCTCCAGCTGGGGACCTGGCTGGAGACCTGGCTTGCAACCTGGTTATGTGCCCTGGCTGGGAATCGAACCAGCGAGCTTTGGGTTCGCAGGCCGGCGCCTTATCCACTGAGCCACCAGCCAGGGCTCGTTTTTATATTTTTTAGAAACATGTGCTTCCTCAACAGAGTACAGTCCGTTTGTGAGCAGATTCGCACGTACTTTTTAGTGTTTTCCGCGTTAAGGGTGCTTTAGCAATGAGCGCTTCCCATGTCATCTCATTTAGAGATGGAACCAGCCTGGGACGTGTGTCCCCTGCTGCCGCCACAAAGGGCCCCAGAGGGTGGCGGGGGCCTGGGCCCCGGAATCTCCAGCACGAATCAGCCTCCTCTGTGGGTTTCCCGTTTCCAGCTCTTTGACCTGGGCAGAAAGTCGGTCCCTGAACACAGGTGCTCTTCATCCTTGCCGGCATCTGGCCGCTAACGACGAGCGCCTGTGACCCGGCCCGGACGCCTGGTCCAGACTCCGAGCCGCAGCGCGGACCGCTGCCGCCATCTGGTGGCGGATCTCGGCACTGCGGCTCCCGGGAAAGAACTCCGGCGGTGACCGTCCTGCTGGGTGGCATCTGGACGGCAGGCGTCCTGCCTGCAGGGGCGCCGGCCATCTTACCGAAGCAGCTCTTCTGAGAAACCAGAACGCAAAAATAATGAAGCAACCGTAGGTTTGGGGCTGGGACTGTGTGCTAGCACTATACTGGGGACTAGAGCTCCCGTCTGCAAACGACTCGGGTTTTACACGTGTCAAAAAATAGAGGGAAGGGGGGTGGATGCATGGGGCAGATGGGCAGGTAAGCGGCCAAGAGACGGGGGAGAATGTTAATCAGAATATCCAGGTGGGGGATAAACGGGTGTGTGTGTGTGTGTAAGAGACTGAGGGCTGGTTTCAACTCTTCTGTAGGTGGGTCAAGTTTTGTAATAAAGTGTCAAACTAGAAACACGTTTGTTTCAGGGGCTGGCACTGTACCTTGGCTATATCATTAGTTTTCACAGTCACTCTGTGTGGTGTAAGTA
This sequence comes from Noctilio leporinus, assembly GCA_004026585.1. NCBI lineage: Eukaryota > Metazoa > Chordata > Mammalia > Chiroptera > Noctilionidae > Noctilio > Noctilio leporinus. The sequence goes on along the minus strand of PVIW01006374.1, from coordinate 77,539 downwards.
TTAAAGTACAGCCCTGAACCCTGGCTGGTGACACAGTGGATAATGCACTGGCCTGTGAACCCGAACGTCGCTGGTTCGATTCCCAGCCAGGGCACATAAGCAGGTTGCAAGCCAGGTCTCCAGCCAGGTCCCCAGCTGGAGGCAGGTGAGAGGTAACCATCCATGGATGCTTCTCTCCCTCTCTGCCTCTCTCTAAAAATAATGAATAATAAAAAAAAAAAGCAGTGCATTGGTTGTGAAGTAAGTGTTAAAAAAAGAAAGCATATTGGGAAACTTCCCCAGCATATTTGGGGACGTTTACCGAACTGGGACAGTGGTTAGGACTCACACTTATGCCCACCGTGTCCCGACACGGTGCAGAGTCGCTGCAGAGCCTGCTGGTGACGCCAGGGGCGGCTGCGGCCCCCGTCCGGCGCTGGGAGTGGCTCCTCCTGGCGCCGCGTCAGGGACACAGCGCAGCATCCAGTGGCACAGGGTTGGGGTGTCCAGCCCCTGCTGTCACCTCCGTTCTCTGACACAGGTGAGACGCAATTCGTACGTCCTCAGGTTCCCTCACCTTTATCTCTCGTGTTTCAACGTGGTGGGATGGGAACAGGGCCCTGTCCGTCATTGGCGGAAGGGTGTGGGCATCATGTGACCTCTGTTGGCCTCCCAGGTCCTGTCGGCCGTGAACCACCTGGTGTCATCGACTGATACCCAGTTCACAGCCTCCTTCCTGTGGGCCCACGTCCTCTGCCTCTTGCTGGGAGGGGCCCGAGCCTGTCGCCCCTGCTAGGACCAGGGGCTGGTGCCACCAGACTGTAATGTCCCCCACCCCCTGCACGATGCTGTTGGTCCCCGTCCCTCCCACGGAGCCAGAGTTGACACCTCATCCAGGACTCACCCTCCTGAGGACCTTCGCTCCTGCAGGGTGAAGGGGGGAGTTCCGCCTGCAGCCACTGGGTGTCACTGCTGGACCTCAGAATTCCTGCAAAGATGTCTCCCCAAACGGAAACCACCACCATTATCTTTCCCTGGGAAATAATCGCTTGTTCAACAAAAATATCTCTTCCAAAACCACCAGGATCAAAAGCCTGGTTGTCTGCCGGCTTGCTGATGGCGGAGGCTGTCCCTGGGGCCACATCTGACGCCACTCTGACCAATATCTGTCGTGAACTAAGGTGCAAACCCCCCGGACCGCACCTGAGCACCTCAAAGCCAATAGTGCAGAAGCAGGAGTAGACACAGACCGGGTGGAATCTATCCCAGGCCTGTAAGATTGTTCCAACATGTGAAAGTCAATTCACGTAACCTGTCACATGAGGCTAAAGAAGAAAAACATCACTGCATCCATAGACGCAGAGGACACACGGGCTAAAATCCAAAACCTATTCATGATAAAAACTCGGCAACCAAGGGACGAAGGAATAGAACTTCCCCAACTTGATAAACAGAGAACCAAACATAAGTTCCCACTACACACCTCACAGAAGGGCCAGAATCTGAAACAGACAAGACCAAGTGCCGACAAGGACCAGGGGCAACAGAAGCTACTCTTCCTCGCTGGTGAAAATGAGAAATGGTGCCATCGTTTTAAAAAACAGATGGACAGACTCTTACTTCCTCTTACCGTACAATGTAGCAACCATGCTCCTTGGTGTTTACCGGTAGATGAAACATGGATCCCCGCCCAAAACCCTGCACGTGGGTTTCTACGGTAGCTTTACTCACAACCCTGTGGTCGCACTCTGGAAACACACTCCAGGACCCTCGGTTTCTCACGGCTTGACAGAGCCTCCCTGCCCCACCTGCAGCCTCTCCGGGTACCAGTGTGACACAGGCTTCACACCCGCGTGTCCAGTGTCTCCACCTGCGCCAGGGATGCTGTTGATGTCATGAATGAAGCTTTGCTTTTGTTTTATTATCCCCGACTAGATGCAGCAGGATATGGAAACAAAGGTGTTTCACGCCCTCGCCCCGTGCACCCTCCCCTCAGGTCTCAGTTTGACGCTGTTGCAAAAATGATCGTGGACCTTTGGCAGGTTCAGGATCCATGTTTCTTCCGCAAGAAACTCATCGGCCATCGGGACGGGACATTGTAAAACCATCCGTGCCTTCCCACGTGGAAATGGAGGGGAGCTGTCGGATTTTCTCCCCCAGATGGTAAGTCTTGCCATGACTTTCCTGAGTGACTAAGATCCTGTGACAACACCCTGCTGTCTGGTGCGTGCGGTGGCGCAGGACAGCGGTGGCACAGCGGGGCACGGCTGGCCCTCGGCTGTTGACACGCACTTCACGGGACAACGTGAAATTGTCGCTTCAACAGAGGACCAGCTGTTTCAAATTATTCTGCGAATTACAGTCATTTCGGTGATTAGGAGAAAATGCATCCTGATTCTTTTTTTTTTTTTCCTTGGCCACACTTCTGCCTGTCGGGTGCCCTCTGACTCCACAGCAAAACGCTTTTCTCCCATCTGCAGCGAAGCCAGAGGGGGACAATTAAGCCCCATTAATACGGCCATTCCTGAGATGGCTCCTCGTCTTGCTCGGTGTGGGGACTGCGGGAAAACAGCCCATTTCCCAACCAGCATCTGCAGGAAACTGGGCGAGAGTGGCAAGGACACGTCCTCCAGGCTCCAGCGGGTGACACTGAAGCGTGTGCAGCTCACGTCCTGTGCCGGACTTGGCAGGGTGGGTGTGGGGGTCCTGCACGCAGCCCGTCCGGTCTGTGGGGTCGGGCAGTTGAATTCCACGGTGATGGCAACGTGCCCGCTGACCATCCTAACGCCTTCATTCTAGCTCCACGTGTCTCCTCGCCCAGGTCTCACCTCAAAGGGCAGAGCTCAGCTGGCTACAGGCCTTTGTTCCTTTGTTCACTGCTTCCAGTGACCTTGGACAAGCTGTGTCACTCCCCAGAAGCCAGTGTGACCGTTGATGCCCGAGGAAAAATTGCTACGTGGCCGCCCGTGAAGCCAGGCACGTGCTTTGGACATTTTGCAACCCTGTTCCCCACGGCTGTGGGAGATCCAGCCTCTGGCCCAGGGCTGGGGTGAGAAGCAAGTGTCCTACAGGGGCAGCTCTGTCTTCTTGGTGACAGACTGAGATGACACGCAGCCACCAGGTGGCTGTAATCTGGATGACGTGTTGGTCAGAGAAGGCTCCAGGCAGGAGTTTCTAACTTCAGATTTCTCCAGATGGAGCGAAGGCGCTGAACCTTAGAGCCACAGCACCCCCAAAGTTCAGTCGCCACCTTTAAAAAAAAACATACATTGAGATGAATTGTATCGTTTTTGAGAGTGTCAGATGGAGAGTGATGGGGAAGGTTTTCAAAAGCTATTTCATCAATTGGTTTCTCCAAACTGTCCCACCGTCTCTGACCCAGAAGTAAGCTAATGGATAATAATTCTTATTATTTTTGAGGTACTTGACATGCACTGTCATTTTCACAAGACTTCTGAGGATATTATTCCCATTTCGTAGGTGGGTAAACTGAGGTCGACAGGCATTAAGTGGATGCCCAATGTGAGAATCAGTTCACCTTTCAGGGATCATTCAGGGCCCATCCGAACTCCAAGTCACACGCAGTCCCAGGACCTCTCAGTCCCCACCCACCCCAGGAGTATCATCCCCCCATTCTCAGGACAGCAGGGGACTTAATTCGTTGACTTCATCGTGCCCAGCAGCAGAAAGGCATGGTGTTAGGGGCCCACACCTCAAAACCAGCCTACAAGAGCTGAAACTGGACCATATTGATCCACTTGACACCCACCCCAGCACTGTAACCCACGGCTACAACCCAGTGGTTCTCCCATTCCTTCAACAGCACAGCCCACCCTGGGGAGTCAGGTGCCTTCATGGGAGACGGGCAGGGGGTCTAAGATGACGGAAGGGACCTTGCTCTCCCGGAGCACTTGTCCTCGGGGATCTTAGCTGCTTCTCTTCGTGCATCAACGTTAGCGGTAGGTTGTTTTTTTTTTTCACGTATTCTCACAGAAACTGAACCCCGTGGCCGCTGGCTCTTTGAACGTTACCTGTTCTCCAGGTAGCGGGAAGCATCCACCTACCGTGCTGTCTCTCCACCCTCTGAGCGCCCTCGTCAGGGTTTCTGTCCCTGTTTCGCAGGAGAACAGAGGCAGAGGATGCTCATGGGCTCCATCCAGGTTTCCCAAATGCTAAAACCGAGGGGCTCTTTCTATTCTGGTCTCCTCCGGCCTCTTACAGGGTGATGTCATGGGTCCCGCGCTGGGCAGAGGAGTCCCCTCTTTATTCCTCGCTTTCTTCTTCCAGGTTCTCCTCCATGGTGGCTTGAGTCCCAACTACGTTTGCACGTTAAAAATTTACCCCTGGTGCCCCTGTCCTGCGCGCTGCCCTCACCCAGGCACTGAGGGGATCTGAAGGGCATTCGCTCACCTCTGGGGGAAGGAACCCTGAAAACAAGGGCTGCACCCCAGGAGCAGCTGCGGATTTATGCATTCAGAGAAGACGTTCCGTCTCAGCTCTCCCGGGCATCTCCAGACCCTGATGAGATCCTATTTGCATTCGTGGAAGCTATGAAATTCAAATGTTTAGGCCAGGGTGGAGGTGTGGGAAGCATAATGAGGTGGATTAAGGAAAGACACATTTAGTCTGATCAGGGAACGCTCTGAATGAGTGAGATCAGGAGAGAAGTATTCGCCCGGGCTGGGCAGGTAGGAGTCCCTGCATGGGGAGCCACCACCTTGACCTTGACTCAAGGTGACCCGCTACATCAAGACTTCTGCGTTAACCCGCTTGGCGCTTGGCATCCTTGCCAGTTATGTTGCATGTATGTCCTCCCCGCACACAGGTGAGGCTGCGTCATGGGTCACAAACAAGGAGCGTTTTGCAGGGTCTCGATGGTGATTTTGGTTCAGCCGCTTGTTTTACTGCCTGTCCCCCCGGCTGGAGTCAAAGTGTCCTGAGAGGCAAGCAGGGCCTTTCTTCCTGCCACTCTGTCCTGGGGACCCGGTGGAGCGTTGACTGCGTGAGGCCTTCCAGTCTCCGCTCAGGGCCCTTCTTGTCCCTCGTAACCGTGGCCACCGAACGTGAAGCTGCACAGGGTCTTTATTTTGTACCCTCTTGTAGTCTAGTATATTATTTGGCTCAACAATATTTATTAAATCCTCTGATTTCCTGGGAGGTAGGTTTTCAGCTCCTGGAAGGCACCCGACACACAGAGAGTGTCACGTCGGGGTGACGGGGGTCAGTTGGGGCAGTTGGGGCTCAGGGACGCTCCGGTGGGGGCCGGGGCTGGAAGAGGCTTAATATTCCTGCTTCCGTCCCAACTTTCAATCTGGCTTTTGGAAGCCCCACCAGGCCGCTCTGCGTTTTCAAGACGTCCCTTTCCATACTGGTTTCTCGTTCACCCCCAAGTTTTACTAAAACAAGGTGCAAATCCGGTGCTGCTTCAAGGCTCCACAGAGTTTCCGCGTTGATGCTAAGGAACAAATTCTCTTAGAGAAACAGTCCGTGTGCCCTCCAGGTGCTTGAAGCCAGTGGAAGGGGGCCGCCAAGGGGCAGGAGGCGTCTTCTTTCTTATGCCGGCCCCAGCTCTGCGTGTGCATCTCGGGGGGCGATGGTCACTTCCCTTCGGCAGTGACCCCCCACTGCCCACAGGTGCCCTCCCACCGAAGCCTGTGCAGACACACAAATCAAGGCAACGCCTAGACATCGGGACAACCCGGCCTCTTTTCTGGCCATTCAAATGTGACTTTTGAATATTAAACAAATGACACACTCCAACCTGTCACTTTTCAGCGAAGTGCGTTTCTCAGACGTTTGCAGGACCGTGTCCTCCGCGAAGCAGTTTGTTCTCTGCAGGAGTGTGGCCGTCCCCCGCTGCCTCGGGGCGCACATCTGGAAGAGCAGCGTGACCTGGGAAAAGGGATTTCGGGTTCCAATTCAACAAACCACAGGAAAGGTGCTTCGGACACACAGCTGGCCCAGCAGCTCCGACTCCGGGTGTGGAGGTCACCCCTACGCGGCGGACTGGAGCGTGTGCGTCACAGCAGGCGGGGGGACAGCGATGGAGAGGCGGTCTGGTTCTTGCCCTCTGTCCCTCTTGTGGGTGACGCCCCGAGGGGCAGTGGGCAGCCCTCCCTTTGCTCCCGCTGCCTGCACAAGCGCTGGCACTGGCGGAACTTTATTCTGTCCACCTTTGAAAGGTCCGTTTAGTTGTCCCTTGAATTTTCCAGGCTCTCAGGCGGGAACCAGGCTCCGACAGGGGGACCCCCGTGTAGCGAGGACCCCGGTGTGAAGCTGTTATTAAATGGTAAACCCAGCACAATTCACCTTCCGTCTGCTGGAGGTGTAAGCCAGGGGGCTGCTCCCATGTTGAGCGGAGTTTGAAGTCAGGGCTGGGAATGGAAGCGCACCTGTACGCAGAGCCAGACGGCGCAAAGGGAGAACACGCCCTCGCGGGGGGCACAGTCCTCCTCTGGGAACCGAGGGGGCAGCCTGCACCCCGGTTTCCTTTACCTCTATTGCGGTGGTCCTCACTCAGCCTTTTGGAATCAGCTTGCGTTCTCGGGGTGCCCAGTGCTACGTGCGACGCCCTGCGATTGCAAACGTTCCTTACGCTTCCGTGAATGCTCCTCACCAGCCCCCAAAAACTTATTTTTCCACGAGGATGATGAAGAAGCGGAGGCTCAGGGAGGAGGGGGAAAAAGCTAAATGGGATAAGAACCATTTCTACGGTTTTAACAGATATGCTTTCATTCTTTTCTTCATTTTTTCCTTTGTTCTATTATTTTAATGATTTTTATTGTGCTTTTCCGTTACCGTTTAGCACCCTGGTTTTTAATTGGGACATCCGTTCGCGGATAGACAAGTGGCCGGGGTGGAATAGAGTGTCCCCCTGCGACCTTGTCTACAGAGTCCCCTTGCTGGTGCTTCGCTGTCTTACTTTGTAGCCTCCTCAGCGCCATCGTAGGCTTGGTGACTCGTGTGGTGGGGACATGGGCTCCCTGGAGAGCGGAGGTTGATTTAAAGAAATTACAGCATAAAAGAAGAAGGAAAACAGATCAGCTGCTTCTCCAGGACCATGGAAAAGCACCAAAAAACCAAGCCCTGGACAGCCTCCTTCACTGAATGCCTTGATTGGGACCCTTGCTCTCCGTGGCTGAGGTCCAGGGTCGTCCTCAAGGCCACTTCTCTCCTCAAAGCCCTGGGCAGAAAACCCCGCCTCCTCCTCTTACGTGAGGTGTTATTACCCCGGACATGGGGCCCTTCTCTCTGGGCCATTGGTGGGACCCAGGCATCACAGGCTGTGCGTTGGCCAGATGATTTAGCCTAGAATTCCACTCTCCAATGAAGAATGCAGTCACTAGCTACATGTAGCTATTTCAATTAATATTAGTTAAAATTAAAATTTGAGTTCAGTTGTCAGTTGATCGTCAAGATGAATGAACCCTGCCTACTCCATTGGTTGGACTTATATAAAATGCGTTCATGACTATAGAAAGGCCTTTAGTAGGGACACCTAAACCCTGGACAGCAGGCCGGATGTGGCCCACCTCCTGTTTTTGTAAATAAAGTTTTATCGGAACACAGCCATGCTCATCCATGGACATTTTGCTTTCTTTACTTCTGCACCCTCAGAGTTGAGTATGCAACAGAAACCGGATGGCCTGAAAAACCTAAAATGCACGACTTGGCCTTTTCTATAAAATAGTTGGTTGGCCCATAATGCACTACATGAGTGTTGGTACCACAAGACTGGGCGTTAATGGAGTTTCCGTGACTCTGTAAGGTGCATGATAGGACTGACTCCTCAGCCTTCCGCATCCCCTGCTGGCTGAATCTGGACCAAACACACGCATGCAGGCACACGCACACACAGACAGCTGCGTGTACATTTTGAGTGGAACCCTTAATCACCTTCCCAATGGCAAGTCGCAAGAGGCCACCTGCCCCATCTCCCTGATTTCAGACCGAGTCCCAGGTCTGGAGGCCCAGACCCAGCGGGCTCCCCGGGCAGCCTTCACAGCTCCGTCAAGACTCCGCGACCCAGCAGGACTTCGGACCTTTGTCTTTTCCTACAGCCCTGTTTCTGCAGGAGTCTGCGGGGTCTGCGGCAGGCATTTTTTAACGGGAGCATCTTCAATTAAATTCATGCATTCGGTTTGGAAATTTTCTTAATGTTAGCTAACTCGGAGATTAAAGATCAATCAGAAAATATTAGGTAAAAGGCCGCGGGTGTTGGGGTGAGGGGAGGGGGAGGTGAAGGGGATGGAGGCTGAATTAGCTGATGCCAAGCTAACGAGCTGAGCGATCTTTTCATCATCACTTTGGCTTTTCTCCTCTTTTTGCCCTGCAAGGGCTTCTCGGTCATTTTCCAGGGGGTGGACGCAGGCTGCTGGAAAGCTGTTCTTTCCCCTCATTCCTCTTGTGCTTTACTACCTGCCAGTCAGAACCGTTGTCAAGTTTTCCTGCTTTCTGAGTATCTGGTCCCGGAAGGCAGGTTTGCCCGTCATCACCCTTAGCAGCTTCTGGGTCCCATGCTGATTCTCAAGCCACCGGCTTGGGAAACACGTGCCAGGGTTCGGGGGGCCACTGTGGTTTCAGTGACAGTTTTCCGCTACGGCGTTGGGGGAGCCTGGCATCCGGCCCACTTCTCACTCCCCTTCACCCTGCGGGGACCCTGCAGAAAATGCACTTTTCTGAAATGACAGAGAGGGCGGGAGAGATGGCCCGGGCGACCAGTGGCCGTGCTGGGTTATCCGCTGGGCGGGGAGGGGCTGGGGCAGAGATTCGGGGCTGGGGAGGCGGTCGCGGGCCTGGCTCCCCCTGCCAGGCGTTGGGAAGCCTGAGACAGGCGCTCGGGGTTGAGGTAGCGGCAGGAAGGTCTCTCTTCAGCAACTTTGAACGTTTTATCCGTTTGCTCATTAACCGTCATGAGCTCACCTTTGCGTGTCCGCCGTGTGCCCCGCAGCCGGGCTGGGAAGCTCGGACGGGACGGGAACGGAGCTGTTCAGGGGGTTCGCCAGGCCAGTGCGGCTCTGTGTCATCAAACAGCTTGGGAATTCGGACAGAGCCTTGGAAAAACAAGGACCCCCGCAGGCCGCTGACCTCCCCACCTCCGGGACCGCCGCAGGGCGAAGACCAGACACGGAGGGGCAGCCCGGCCCGGACGCCGGCCCGGGGAGTCATCCAGTCTCCCCCGTTTCAGCTTCCTTCCTCCTCACGGTGCAGCCCCCCTGGGCCTGTCCCCCCCCTGGTCCGGGGCCTTTCCTGCGGCCCGTGGTGAGGCCGGCCCCCTTCCTTTGGGATGGGTGGGGAACCCTCTTCCAATGGAGCTTGTCTTCGGATCCCTCGACCTCGGCAGCCTCGATTCTCCAGGCAGCCTGGTGGGGACTGCGGCTGCCCGGGCAGGAGTGAGGGGGGCTGGGCTCCGCGCAGATTAGAGATGCTCAAGGCCACCTCTGCTGTCAGCCCTGGGCCGGGGGCCGGTGGGCCGCCTCCTCCGCCTGACAGTGATGTACAGCCGCCCCGCCGGGCCCCTAAGTACAATCCGCTAAATCTATATTTCTCTCCCAGCCTGATTATTTGTCTTGCTGACACGATGAGGCCCTGGCGATGAAATTTTTTAAATGAAAGAACTTTGGGACGTGAGGCCCCGCGGAGCTCCGCCCCATGCGGATGGGGATATCCATCTCCCCGCCTGGCCTCTCGCTGATGTTTTAATCTCCGGTAATTCACCTAACGAGGTGCCTGTTAATTACGGCGGGGTCTCCCTGCCGTCTCCTGCGCGGCGGCGGGTTGGATGGTGTGAGGGGGCTTTTCCTCTGCTGAAATCCTGGCCGGTTTTCACAAAGAAGCGGCTTGGCGGTGTCACCATCTCCAGCGCTTTGGGAAAGGTGGTCGCCGCCGGAGCCCCGCGCCATGTTGTAGGCTGCAGGTGGGGAAGGACCCTGGGGTAGACAGACCCACAGTTGGGGACTGGACTTGGGGTGCGGAAGACGCCCCCAGCCTGCGGCTCTGTGACCGCCTCTCATTTCTCCCCTCTGGGCAGGTTCTCATCTCCCTTCAGCTTTGCCCTGTGGGTGCAGCACCCGGCAGCAGACCTGGCCGGGGTCCTTCCTGGCCAAGTTCCTGAATGGGTTCTGATGGTCAGCCAGGCCCAGTGCCCAGGTGATGGGGATCCCCACCTGGCTTCCCAGAGAAGAGGAGTCATGAACCCCAGGAAAATCCCCAAGAATCATGCCTGGAAGGAGGGGGTAGAGACAGATGACAGACCCCACAGGTGTTCACTGTTTATTCTGAGACATGAGCCCATGCTCAGGGTCAAAATAATTGGCGATGTAAACCAGTACTCCGAGAGCCCACATTTAAGAAAGAAAGCGTCTGAAGGCATTTTAAGTGATTTCTGCACGTAGCCTCGGTTGCTGACATGTGCCACACTTTGCTTCAAATGGAGCACCCCGAATAGAGGGACAGGGAGGGGGTGTTTCAGGAAAGAAAACAAAGCAGATGAAGTAGCAGCAAGCGTAGAGAACTACTTGTCAGCTTATTTTTCCTTTATGAATTGCCTTTCTCAAGAAGAAAGGTCACGAGGAAAAACATCTCTGCAATGAGAAGACTGTAGAGGCAGACAAGGCCAACCTTCGGATTGGAGCAAATGAAGAAAAACTTGCCAAAATGATGATCATGGATAAATCAACCCACAGCAAGTGCTGGCGAGGATGTGGGGAAAAGGGAACCCTGGTGGGCTGCTGGTGGGAATGCAGGCTGGTGCAGCCGCTGTGGAAGACACGATGGCGTTTCCTCAGGACACTAAACACAGAACTGCCCTTTGACCCCACAATGCCACTGCTGGGAATATACCCTCACAACACTGAAACACCAATTCAAAACCATTTATGCGCCCCTATGTTCACAGCAGCGCTGTTTACAGTAGCCAAATGCTGGAAACGGCCTAAGAGCCCATCAGTGGATGAACGGATCAAAAAACCGGTACATTCACACAGTGGATACTATGCAGTGGAAAGAAAGAGCTCCTGCCTTCTGCGACATCAGGGATGGAACTGGAGAGTATCATGCTGAGTGACATAAGCCAGGCGGTGAAAGACAAGCACCCTATGGTCTCCCCTAACACAGGAAACTAAGGAACAAAACAAACAGATGCGCGAAACAGAACCAGAAGCATGGAAACATGGAGCAGACGGACATGACCAGAGGGGGCTGCAGCGGGGGGGCTGATTGAAAGAAGGGGAAGGGGCCAGTCAGGGACCCAGGGGGACGGGCAGCGGAGCGAGGATTGGCTTCGGAAGTGGAGGTGGGTCGGGTGGAGGGACGAAGGGGGAAAATTGGGACAACTTTAATAGCATCAACAAAAAAGTATTAAAAAAATAAATAAAAATAGAGGTAGGGAAACACAAGTGAGCACCGGGAAGGCGGGGGGTAAACCGGATCAGCGGAGGTACGTCTGCTCTGAGTTCACATGTCCCCGATTTACAGACGGGCCGGTGCCCCTGCAAAGTGAGGGGAAGGAAGAGGGTGCACATGGCCCCCAGACACGTTCTCTGGCGCCTCAACGCCGATGACCTAAGATGTCCCCCCACGAGCCGCAGTTTCAGCGTTAGAGGCTGGCTATTTTATCCCCGGTTTTCTGCCAAGTCTTCACTCCCTTCAGATCTCTCCTGAGCAAGGTGAAGCCCGGTGCTGATGAGAGAGTTGAACTTACAGGACGTACTCAACTGCCTGCAAATAAGCCCTTGAAACGTGCCGCACGTGGAGCCTTCATTGTAGATGCCACCGTGCGGTGATCATGAGGTGCTGGAAACGAACGGACTCATCAGACAGAATGTCTAGTCGGCCATCTGCCCGGCCTGCGGCCGGTGGTGCCTGGTCGAAGGGAGGAACATGCCCGTTTATCCCCCCACCCCGTTCCTCCCCCCTCTCCCCACACGTGCCTTGATGCGTGATGGGGATGGAGGATGTAAGGTCCTGGGCTGGCGTGTCCAGGCAGCTGGCCACGTGGCCACGTTTCTCTTGTGTCCGTGGCCACGTATGCCACCCATGCAGCCACTGAGCTCCATCCACCTCGATTTGGGTCCCCCTCCAATGTGTGTACCTGAGATTTCAGGACACATTTAAGGGAAGTGGGATGGTATTCACATCAACCAAGTTGCCAGGGTCCCAAAAGTCTCCATCGGCAGAATGCCCCTCCCCTGGATCTTGGGGTGAACTCCTGGGTCCTTCCTGCAGGTGACTCTCCCACCATAAATGCACATGGCGCGTGTCTCTGGCACTGGGCGACCCCTCTTTGCTCCCTCCGACATCTCGTTCCTTCCTTCTACTCGACGCAAAACTGCACTCGAGGCCCCAGTCGGTTTCCCCGCGTTCCCGGGAGCTGACGGTCACTCTCACCTGCGCGGCTCACCTGGACGCCTGAGGACCAGGCGACTGGGGCGGCACGGTGACCGGGTGCCCTTGGCTTTCGCCCTCAGGGCTCTCTCCCCGTTTGGAAGCTGACACTTGGCGACAGAGTGTGAAGCGTCCGCAAGGGCCCATTTTGTCAAATTACCCTGCCTGTCACTTTCCTATTATGGTTCGGAACGGGCACGTCAGACTCCTTTTGAACGTCACGTGCTCATGCATAAAACAAAACAAGGAGGAAAACAAATTCAGGATTCGAGTGCTCAGTAGGATGCCCAGGAGCTGTCAGGCGCATTTGCGTAAGTGCCGCATGAGTAATGGAGCGGTGGGCGCGGCCGCCATGGTGGTTGTGGGGTGAGTTTGCTCTTAGGGGTGAGGACCTGTCCAAATTCTACCCTGAAAACCCCAAGCGGCCTGTCCGACCCAGCCCTTCGCCATTAGCGCTTCCACTTGAAATGGGTCTGGTCACCTCTTAGCATCGAACTCAACGTGCTCAAGAGCGTCCGGAAGCTGCCCAGACAAACCACCCCCACTCCAGCGAAGGCCGTCATCCCGACACGGACAAGCCACCGCCCGGAGGTGACAGTGGGTGTGGTTCACCTGGTCCTCAGGGGCCGGGTCGCTGAATGGGACCTGGTTCACTGAATGTCCAGACACCGACAGTTGCAGGTCTCAGCCCCGCACTGTGCTGCTCACAGGCTGGGGTCCCAGCCTCCCCAACCCGCCTGCTCCCTGTGGCTATGAAGTGGGAGGTTAATGCTCTGGGACAAGGTTCAGGTGACCCATGCGGACCGCACACCAGGTTGCATGACACGTGCTAATGCAGCAAATACGAGTTTCCATCCTTAGGCCAGAGAGCGCGCATCACAGACATTCTGTTACGAAGAGGCTGTAGAGCAGCGACCTTCATAGTTTATTATAGCCGCTCCACCTTTTCTGAAAGGGGGATTTGAGGCGATTGAAAATGAACGGTATTGATCCAAAGGAAAAAGAAAAGAAGAACGCTTGTCATAGTTCCCCCATCATCGTAAAAGCAACAGTTACCGAGGAAGAGAAACCAGTCTATAAAATGTCCCGGCTTCAAGGCAAGTACAGACCCATCTGAAGAAACGTCTAAAGAAACCACAGTTAGAGGCAAAAAGCAAGTGCTACTTCCGCTCTGCAGAGCAAGGCGGGAACCCTGATGAGAACCCTGCAGCCCTGGGGCGTCCGGGGGAAACGTGTCTTTCACGAGCGGAACCCACATCCACGTGTCTCAGGACAACGGCCCTGAGCAAACATCGCAGAACAATTCAACTTGGTGAAGCTCATTTCCCCGGACCCCCTCCCTCCTCTGAAAATTCTTCCTCCTCCAAACAAACACCCTGACACGCGGGGTCCCCATGGGCAGGGCTGGTGCTGTGGTGACTGGTTCCTGGTTCACGGACGCACAGCCCTCTGTGGGTTGTGAGGGTCTGCACCCCTTGCCAACTCTGTCAGCGCAGCCCACAGCCGTGCCTGGCACACAGTGGGGCCACAGGGGCGTGAACAGGTGGCAGGGAGACAGGAGCAGAGCTTCAAGGCTGGGGGAGCCCTGTGTCCTATGGACGCTACCCAGTACTTTGACGAATGTCTTGAGTGGTTCAAAGTACCGTTGGTGCTGAGAACCAGCGGGGAAGACCCTACCAATGTACTATTTCATTCAGCAGCATCGTTGGAACCACGTGTACGTGAAGCCACAGGTAGTATGAGGGACGCCGAAGAGGACACAGTCATCCTTGCACAGCTGACAGCTTGGCGGCAAGAGATGGAGGCGTCCTGCACCGCAGGGTCGGCCCAGCCGCCGCCTACAAACATGTGCCAGCGCGAGTCTTCTCCACCGTGCGTCTCACGTGCCCGTGACCCCCTAAGAGAGACGCTGCCACTGCCTAGTCCCGTTCACAGGCGAGGAAACGGAGGCAGGGGCCTGCACCTGACCTCGCCTTCTCCTCGTGGCTGCGCTTCTCGAGTTTCAGGGCTGCGTGTCCAAGGCGCCCCTAGGAGGCTGAGGGGGTGCACGCGGGAGGAAGATCAGCTGCCCCGAGTGGGAGCCGCCCCCTGGGAGCCGGGGCCCGAGTTGGTCCGCAGGTGCCCGGCTGGCCGGGGCTCGGGGCGGAGCCGGTCGGCATCGGGAACCCACTGACGGGCGGCCAGGAGCTGGGACGTCCCCGGCTCGGGGACACGGGGTGCAGGGGCCACGTGCCATTTAAAACCCTTCACAGGTATTGACTTCATCCTCGTAACCTGCCGAAGGGACAGACCATTATCTGCACTTTGCTGTTTGACAAGAACAAGCAACCTGCCCGGTGGTCAGGGGCTGAGCACCGGCTGTGTCACCGGGACAGCTCCCCCCACCCCGGTCTCGCTCACCTGGCGGGCGGCCCGCACCGGCGTCAGGACACGGGACAGCCTTGCAGATGCACCATGTGACACCGTGTTACATGTGAATGTGGGGTGACGTGACGGGCAACTGAGAGGACGCTGGGGAGTGTCCCCCTCTCCCCAACCTCTGCAGCTCACTCCGCAGGAGGGGGTCACAGTCCCCAACCGCTTGAAAGACGGGAAACTCCACAAACGGCCCAAACAGCAGAGCTACTTCCTTCACGGGATTTCCTCCTGCTCCCGCTGGACGGCCGCGCTGCCCTGCCCACACCGGCGCTGCCCGCGACCTGCCACGGTGGGTCCCTCCACTCCAGCAGCTCTGCCTTTTCACCGCATGTCCCACACACGGCACACGCCAACCACCCACTACACGCGTACTGTACGCACACAGGCATGCACACCTCTTTCCTTCTATGGCTTCTTCACTTACATTTAGGTGCAGGTCATAGTTCTCCCCCAGGACTCACCTGTGTTGGTAGAAACTGGGTCTGGGGAATGTTTTGTTCCCAGGGCAGTGGTGGAAGGAGCTTAGGATGGAGCCAGGTCTACCCCGCCCCCCCAATCCCTCTCCCACGTCTCCCCACTGGGCCAGCATGTCCCAGTCACTGGTTTGAAGCCTTGGGTTTGAAAAAAATCCCGCCTTCTTATAAGGGCCTATCGCCTTTCCAGGGAGAGTCGTTAAAAGCCAGAGATGTGCGTGTAACATTTCCTGACACAGCTGGTGCCTCGTTTTCACTTTCTTTTCTTCTTTACTGGAATTTAATTCGGGACTTTATGCAGCCTTTTGACATTTCTCCCCCGAGTCGCTCCTGTACCTCCCAGCCTTTGAAACGGCTGGCGGAGTGCTGGGCTTGGGAACTGAGCCGTTTGTCTGTTTGTGTGTTTGGTTCAGTAAAGGCTCTTGAGGAGAAGGAAGCCAGCCTTCCCAAGCCTGGCATTTATGGTAGTTTCTGGAGCTATTAGAAAAGGTCGTGCGGTTTTTGGAAAAGTCTACCCACCTATGACTCTTTTCTTTCGAACTGATACAGCTCACGGCAGCTGAGAGGTTTGGTTTTCTAGCACCATGTATAATGGGCTGGTCATTCTTTTCATTCGTGCATCTGGGACCTTTGGCAGGAGAACGCACAGTTCAGTTTTTCTGTGCCAGGAGCCTCGCCTCACCAGGAAAAAGGTTCGTGCAAAGTTTGGAGACAAAGAGAAATAGCTGTTCCCTACATTTCACCACCTTAACGTGCCAGGCCCTTGTATTGGACCCAGGGGCACGGCCATCCCAGCGAAGTCGTGTTTTAGGGATAAAAAGGAGGCCAGCACACGCTACAAGGTGCTTCAGCCCATGGAGACGTTCTGAGCTGTGCTTCAGCTGCTCGCTCTGCCCAGCCGTGACCCGGAGATGGACCACCCGCGTGGGTCCACGCCCCACTTGAGAAGCCACTGTGCCTGCATCAGGGAGCCCACCCAGCCACACCACCTGGGCCTTCAGGCCTTTGTTACTGAGATGCGTGGATAATCCCTGGTGCCTGCGCTGTCCCCTGCCCACTGCTGTCCTCATGGGGACCTGGGAGCCCACGGGCAGTCAGTGTGGCCTGAGCTCTGTGGGTCTTGAAGCTGCGGGGTTCCCACAGTCTGGGCCCCTCTCCTGGGCTGTGTCATGCGTGGTCCCCAGAGCTTCTCCCCTTGGCCTGAGGGCTCAAACCTATCCTGTGGGGACACTGAGGACCTCATAGTGGGGACCTCTACTTCTCTTTAAAGGCCCTCAATTCTTCACCTCTGCCCTCTCAGTGGGCACAGCCACCTGTCCACCTGCATCTTAGTCCCATTAGTGACATTTGAGTGACAGAAACATGGAAGAAGGACAATTTAAAGTATGATTGTGGAAGAGAGGGCCATCAAGTTGCAGGAAGACACTTCTTAAAAGCTCATGTAACAGCCACACAAGACCCTGGGGTGACACTGAGCCCAGCCCTGGAGCAAATGACCCTGCGCAGGTGGGGAAGAAACTCAAGAGACGAGATGACCCTCAGGAGGAGGGTTTACAGTGAGGTTCCAGGACAAGGACAAGACCCCCACCCCTTTCCTGGGTCCCCTCTCAGGGTGGGCAGTTGTAAGGGTGTCAACACAGCCCTCACCCTACAGGACAGGGTGTCAGGCCTGCGTTTAGCCCCAGCTCCAACCTCAGCTGTCCCAGCTTCTCCCAAGGCCACACTTTGGCCCCCAGGTTCCTGTCACTCTACCTTCTGTCCCCTGCTGAGGGTGGTGACGGTGCTGCTGAGTGTCCCCTCCCTGGAAAACACCCCTTTTCCACAGTCAGCTGCTTTGTAAGGAACCCTTCCTTGACTAACCCCGCTTCCTGTTGGGACCCAGCCAGATACGGAAAGTACCCATGAAGCCCTGATTTTAAAGGAAATACAAACAATGGAGAGAACACAACGAAGACGTGTGAAGAGAGGCTGGGGGAGGCACCCTGAGGAGACACCTCAGAATGGTCTGGATTTTATTTTAGCAGGTGCTGAGCAGTGTGGAGCTAAAAAACATGCACAATGGAAGAAAGGAGAGGTTCTCAGGATGAGAAAAGTAGTCCATTCTGAGGGCACATTGAAGTCAATACAAGAAAGCATGTTTTCGGGAGAACAGTGAAGAGAACCTCATGGAGAGGAAGCTGGGTGGTGGCATCTATGGGCTGGGGGAGCAGCTCAGAGACAAGCCTTCATGGTATCATGTTTCACACTCTCAGATCTGTGCTTCCATGAGGCGAATGGCCTGATTCTTCAAAGGACTTTCTTCCTGGCGGCTTGGAAAGAAAGAGAAAGAGAGAGCGAGAGGGAGAGCAAGAGAGTACTTTCTTGTGTTTTTTTTCTTATAAGGGCGCTGATCCCATCCCTGAGGGCCCCATCCTCATAAAGTGGTTCAGTGATTTAGGAAGGAGGTGTGAAGTATTTGGGGACCATGGTTGCTTCTTGCTTATCCTCCCCCCCTCCCAATGCACTAAAAACTGTTGGACATCAAGTCTAACAAAGGAGATACATGCTCTTTAAACTCCTTTCAGGACCAACGTTAATCTTCATTGATGTAATTAATACACGTGCATTTTGGTCGTGTTCTCTCCCTTGTTGGCCACTCTGGTTTGGAAGACATTATGTAACAACTTTCAGAATAATGGCACGTTTTGTACGGAGGTCGCACTGCAGGTTGTTAAAGAAAGTTCCAGGCTCCGTGCAGTGTTTCATGTCTGTGTCTATCCGGGTAATGACTCGCTAAGAAGTGAACTTAGCAAAAGATGTGCTGTCAGCTCCGCCAATTAGTGTCTGTCTGCTTGTGTTTTTGAATTAAATTTTGCCTGTGGTAGCACACACCGTGCAGCCAGCGTCCCCTTCCGCCCCGTTCAGTTTCCTCTGATTGACAGGTTTTGGGTTCATCCTGTGGCAACGCGTGCCGGGTAACGAAGGGGTGTCTGCTGAGCAGCCGTCATGAGGGAGACTTGGAGAGTTAGACGCGCTGCCTGGCCTCTGCAAGGCGGGCCGCTCGTACCAACATAGAAAATGGCATCAAAATATAAAATAAAAAAATAAAATGAAGAGCTGACTGCACGCCTGATGTGACTGAGATGTTGGGGGTTCACTCGCGCTGCCTCAGTCTCCTGGGGTGCCCACCCCCACCTTTGTTCGGCAGAGGAAAACCGCAGCAGAGCAATTGTGTCGGTGTTTGCATGTGAGCCTGTACCTGGGCGTGTGCTTCTGTGTGCAAGTGACCACACGCGTGTGGCTGCTGTCACCTGTAACTGTGAGCACGCCCGTGCGGCTGCTGTCACCTGTAACTGTGAGCACGCCCATGTGTCTGCTGTCACCTGTAACTGTGCGTGCGCCCGTGTGGCTGCTGCCACCTGTGACTGTGCGCAAGCCCGTGTGGCTGCTGTCACCTGTGACTGTGCGCACGCCTGTGTGGCTTTAGTCACCTGTAACTGTGAGCATGCCCGTGCGTCTGCTGTCACCTGTAACTGTCAGCACGCCCATGTGGCTTTTGTCACCTGTAACTGTGAGCATGCCCATGTGTCTGCTGTCACCTGTAACTGTGCGTGCGCCCGTGTGTCTGCTGTCACCTGTGACTGTGAGCACACCCGTGAGGCTGCTGTGGTAAATAGTGCAGATTCTGACCCACGTGCATGGCAGGGGGAGTGCAAGCCAGTGCCTCCTGGGAACTCCAGTGCTTCCTACTGACGGACCCTCTGAAGATCAGGGTGGCCCCACTGGAAGGTGAGAGAAGAGTCCAGAAACCAGAAGCAGAGCTGACCTACTGTGTGGCCAGTGGCGCTGGGGTGTCAGGTTGGGTGCTAGGTGCAGCCCCTACATTACACTCAGTGAGGACTGTGCCTGAGCCCAGGGTGATAGCTCAAAATTATGGAAAAGAATCATTGTTTTCTCCAGCAGTACCTGGTGGAAAATACGATGGGGACTCCTGCAAGCACAGGGACCCGCGGACCCCGGGGTGGGCCGCACGTGGGAAGACACCGTGTGCAACAGAAGAGCCAGCAACTTCCTGTGCGGATTCCAGGGTGTCTCCCACGGGGTCTGGGGCGACAGTAACCCTGGCACGCTAGACCTGGCGTGTCAGGGCTTCCAGAGACAGACCTGCGTGGGTCTAACTCCAGCAGCAGGCCCATGGGGTGCGTGCCCCTCACTTTCAGAGCCAACGCCTGCCCCTGGGACTGAAGGTCAGGCAGCCGGGCTCCCCGCTCTCCCAAGTGCCCTGCAGGTTCACCCCTCGGGGAGTGGGGTAGCTCAGAGGCTCCCGCAGCCTGGCAGGCCGGACGCAAGTCCCCGGATCAGAGTGGATGGGTGTGGGCCTTGGAAGTGGGGGTGACAGTTTATTAAATGCTTCCACGCCAGGCATGTTACCTGTACTAAATCTCGTTTCACATCAAGTTCCTGCTGTGCTCGGTGACATGCCTTCCCATGCAGATCTGCTGTCTTACAGATGAGAAGCCTGGGGCCCAGGTATTTACATAAACGAGTCCTGTAGGTAACATGGTGAATAGCTGATCCAGGGCACCAGTCCCTGGTGTCCAGCCCCTGCCCCCTTATTTCCAGCAGGGCTGCTGCACTGTGCTGGTTCTGGGGTGCCCTGCACAAAACGGGGGAGACCTAATGCGGAGAGGAAGCTCCCCGGCAGAATGAAGAAACTGGGTGGAGCGCATGAAACCAAATGCCATCCATCCCCCCGGGGCTCCTGCCCGGAGCCTCTCCACCCCTGTCCAACTGCGTCTGCGGGAAACCGGTGTTCTCGGGTCTCCACGGGCACAGCGTTTGGACAGCAGCCCACAGACCCTTCAGAGACAGTTCCAAGTTCTCCCTGAAACGCCGAGAAACCTCGGTGCTTTCCATCAAATGAAACTGAAAAAAAAACAAAAACGTTTCTGCCTGGGCAGACAGCTTGGAAAATGTTTACCAGCCCTTCAAAATGTCAGCAGTTACTTGGCCGCTTTCTGCCTGGGAGCTGGAGGGCCCCAGGGCGGGTGCGTGGCTTCTGCCTCTTTCCCTCAGCCCCACCGCTCCGGGCAGGCCCCTGAACGTGCATCGTGCCCCTGACCAGCAGCCCTCGCTGGAGACGGGGTGCCCCGTGTGGGCCGCGAGGGGAGACCCCGCATGTCCAGGTGGAGGCAGGTGGGCGGCTGCGGGCTGAGGACGGGGGAGCAGGGCCCGGGTGATGATGACCCCCTCACCGTGGTCACCTTCCCAAATCTCACACTAGCCACGTGGACTGAGCACCAGTGTCCCGTCTGGAAACCCGGGGGCGGGGGTCCTGCCCTTACAGGGCTGCCCAGGGCCGCTCCTTCGGGCGGAGTCCGCTGCAGCCCACACCTTGGTCCCGCGGGGCGCGGAGAAGGAAGACGACCCTGTCCAAGGCGCCGCCGCAGGCCAGGGAGGCGGCCCAGTTCCCGTCCCCAAACACGGGGCTGTTTGCAGCGGAAGTTGTCACGAACAGGGAAGATGCTCTTTCCTCCCGTCATCAGTGACGTGACCGCAACGCTAAGTGCAACTTCACTGGACCAGAGGACACCACGGTGAAGGTGGCACCACGAGCGCACCCAGACCGGGCGCCCAGCCCGCACGTGGGTTTGGTAAAGACCGTGGGGGTGGGGGAGCCGTGGGGGTTGGGGGTGGGCGTCAGGCCTGCCGGCCGCCTCCCACACAGGGGTGCTGTGCGCTCCCCCGGCCGATGCCGACGCCGCCTCCGGACCCTGCCAGCTGCCCCGAGTCACCCAGGCGTCTCTGTGTGGCCGCCACCAAGTCCCCCGTCTCAGGTCCACCACGGATCCCGCTTCTACACGGCTTGTTCCCCTCTGTCAGGGGCCCTGAGCTGTCACAGCGCAGCAGCCGGACGTCTGAGACCCCGCAAGCTGCGCATCTGCGGAGGGGCCCTGCTCCTGCTCCCAGGATCGTGGCCGAAGCCTCGGAAACAGGGTTGGTCCTGGGAGAAGGAGGACAGCGGCCCCGGCTCTGAGCTGCACACGGTGACCAATGGCTGTCTGTGTCCTGGAGACCGTTACAGCCGGGCAGGGCTCAGGGGTGCCGCCCCCCGAGTGTGTTCTCACAGGCGCAGGCCGGAAGGACGGCTGTCGGGGTCCCCTCCTCCACCTGCCCTGGTTGGGAGACCATCAGGAAGCTCACGGGGGAGAGGGCAGCCTTCCGAGGAGGCCACCTGGAGCCAGCGCTGCCTCAGGGGTTCCTGGTGTCTCCCTCTGGAGGTGACATTTGCCTGGTTTCCCTCCGTGAGCAGGGCGGTCGCGTTTGGAAGCACTGGGAACACAGTCGGGTCCTCTGCTCCAGGCTGCTGCTCGGCAGATGCACCGTTCCTGCTTGAATACCTCCAGGGGTGGGAGGCTCACCCCCTCCCCAGGGACCCTCATCTGCCTCCCACTCAGCAGCCCTGGTTCCAGCCCTTGAAACAGTGGGAATCAGGCTGATTACTTAATCTCCTGAGAGAGAGAGATCCCGCTCAGTCCTTAGTCATTTGGAAGCCAAATTAAAATGTTCTAGATGGTGAATTTGGATCAAAATCAGAAGGAAGGGGGTGCGGGAGGTAGGGGAGGGTGAAGGGGGGCAAATGGTGACGGAAGGAGACTTGACCTGGGGTGGTGAACACACAGCACAACACACCGATGATGTATTGTTGACTTGCACACCTGGAACCGATACTAATTTATTAGCCAATGTCACCCCAGTAAATTGGACAAAAATTTGAAAAGTAAAATGTAGTTCTGAGGTCTAAAAGGTCCACATGCGCTTTCCCGGACATCATTCCTCAGGACGCAGCCTGGCAGGGCCGGGTGACGGCACAGCTTCCTTCGTGTCAGAGGTTGTGATGACGTCAACCCGGGGGTCGCCGGGCACCCCAAGGTGAGCCATCCTTCAACCCCACGGCTCCCTGGCACTCCGCGCCCCTGGATTTTGGTGACAGGGTCCTGGGCCTCCTGCCGCCACCGTGTGAGCTGCCACGGCACAGGAGCAGAACACCACCGCTCTGCCCCGGGGAGGATAAGGGAATACTGAGCAGAACCATCCATCCCGGGCCGGGCCGGCGCAGAACTGACCCACCGCCTCGCTTCCCGGCAAACGTGGCACAGCTGAGCGCTTCCTCTCACTGTTTCATTCCCCCCGAACTTCTCCCAGCGTTTCTCAATATCCCCCAAGTGCGGCATCTGAGAGGGACAAAAGGGTCGTCCAGGCGGGGGCTGGGGAGGCCCAGTTCTGCTCCCGGCTCTCGGGTACGCGCCTGCCGACCACCAGGACTGACCACATCACCACCTTGCCGGGCGTCCGATCCAAGGAAGGTGAGGGATGACCCTGAGCCGTCCACACCGGGGACTCCAGTGCGGGAACTGGCCGTTGGGAGAGCTGAGAGCCAGGGGGTGTCAGCGGAGCCTGGCACAGGCAAGGGAGGGGCAGGAGGACAGGGTGGCCAGCTTCCCGGAAGGTGCCGGCACGGTCCTGCGCCTGTGCGCGCCCCGCCGCCGTGTGAACGCGCTCTGCCAACCCTTTCACAAAGGGGGCATCGAGTTCAGAGCGGAGGGGCCACGGCCAGGGCCGCGCTGGGGTCTCACCCTTGTGGGCGTTGCTTTGGAAAACTGCAGGGCCGCCAGAAGGGCTGTTGGCACCGGGCGGTGTTTTATGGGCGGGGGTGCTGGCCCCCCACATCTCAGCAACTCCCGTGGCCCTGGGTTCTGTCACCCAGAGCCACTTGCCCTGGTGGTTTCAGAAACCTGTCTGGAGACGCTGGCTTGTAGGCCTGAGCCCAGTTCCCTCCCCACACCAGGAGGCCTCTGTGGGGGCCCCCAGGTTTAATTTTCCGACTCGACTGTCCGTCTCTGCCCTGCGGTTTGGCTCCTCGGAGGGTAGTTCTCTCCAGTTCCACAGGGAAGCTGACGACAGAGCTTCTTCCCTTTCCTTCGGAGCCAAGTGGCCGCTAAGAGAACCATTGTCCGGAGGAGGTTTTTGGAAGGAGGGGGCCGTGGTGGACATGCAGCCAACGCCGCACAGTTTTGGGGGCCACTGGCCAGCCGCCCCGGCAGCCGGCGTTCCTCCCAGCTGTGTTTCCACCCAGGCTGGTAGCCGGAGATGGCGATTGTTTCTCCTGATCAATCCCTGGAGCGCACAGGCGCCTCGGAAGTGAAGGTCCGTGAGAGACACGTGCTGTGCCCTGGTCCCATCTGAGCGGACGCGCGGGGTCTGCCGTTCTTTCACATCCTCCTTCTTCCCGAACAGATATGCATCTCTCCCTTTGCAGGAGAAGGGCGGATAGAAGGCAGCATGGGTCCTGGCTGGTACAGGCTCAGTGGATAAGGCGCCAGCCTGCGAACCCCAAGGTCGCTGGTTCGATTCCCAGCCAGGGCACAGAACCAGGTTGCAAGCCAGGTCTCCAGTCAGGTCTGTAGCTGGAGGCAGGTGAAAGGCAACCATACATGGATGTTTCTCTCCCTCTCTGCCTCTTTCTAAAAATAATGAAATAAAATCTTTAAAAAAAAAAAAAAAGGCAGCATGATTTTCAGTTTAAAAAGAAATCATGCGCAAGGTTTTCTTTCCTGGGGCTGGGACCATGGGTCTCGTTGTTCACGGCGGCCCTCCTGGCCCTGGACGTCCCCCACTTTCATCCCCCCGTCTTTTAACGTGTGGGGACAGGCGCCTCGCGGGGGGTCTGCTGAAAGAAACCGAACGTGGGTTTTTATACGTGACAGCTTCCCTGGTCCTAGGACAGAATCACGGCGGAGCCGCGGGTCGCCGGTGCAGATCTTGGGGAGACGGGGCTTCCCGCACCGGCGGAGGGAGGGCTGGTGAGGTAAGGCCTGCGGCAGCGACGATCCACATGGGGGCACCCCCTCTGCCGCCTTCTCTTTGACCCCACTGGGGGCTCCTTCGCCCTGGGGAGATGCCCCGTGGAAAACAGCTGCTCCAGTGGGTCCAAGTCAGGCCTCCAAGCTCCGAAGCTCACGCCACCAGCCCTGGTCACTCCCCGTGGGCCCAGCAGGTCCCTGGGCTGGGGACCGGCAGCTCAGCCTCGTTGGCAGCCGGGGACCCAGAACTTTCTTACATGCCCGTCACGCGCTGGTTTCAGGCGCGGGCCTCATGCTTGGCTCCGCTTCTCTTCCACCTGCGAGTGTGGCCGGCTTCTTACCCAGGCTGGGGAGGCGAGCTGGCCGGCTGGCCGGAGACCCGCAGAGGCAGACTGGCTGCGGGCCCCCCGTTATTCTCCCATGTAATGTTGTGATCACTGTGAAAACTGGGCTGACCCATGTAAGACAAAGTAGGCGGCCCTGCGCATCACTCAATCAAGTTTCCCTCAACGGTGTTGACACCAAATTAAACTTGCAGTTTTTCCCACTTTGGACAAACTTTGATGTGTCACCTTGCCTGGGGTGTGACTAGCCACCACTCTTGAATCCTCTCTGCTGGCTCCTGCAGCCACCAGCCGGGCAGGACCCCGCCAGGGACCGATACTCAGCCCTGTTCCTCTTTCCACCTTGACCGTGGGGTGCTGAGTACATCAAGGACATTCGGAAGCCCATTGTGCCAGGGTCTAGGGATAAAAGGGGTTTTCTCCTTTTTCCTTCGCAAGACTGAATTTAATAAGACACATCATTGATTCTTTGAGTCAAGTAAAAAATGGTTTTAATTATTATAAAATGAAAATACAACCTCCTACATCTTCCAGCCATGGAATGATCTCCTTGTAGGCGAAGCCCCGTAGAACGTCTTATCCTAGTCAGCAAGTATCATGGTGAGGATATTATTATTTCTTCACACACTGGTCTGGGCATTAGTTAATTGTGTCAGAAAATCATTATGAGAAAAATATCTTCTTTATAAAATGAGGCTGGTTATTCCACAATGTGCTTTATGGTCTGCCTCCCCCTGACCATGCTAAGGTCTCCAGGCATTTTTGTTTTCAAGTATGAATTGTGATATGTGAACTATACATCTATAATCTGGTGATCTGTTCCATATATATTTTAAAGGGTGTCCATCCAAAGCGCCTTCATATCTCTGCTAGGAAAACATGTTCAAAATAGAGTAGGGATTAGGTTGTGTAGAGGGGTCTCTGGTGATCATGTCACAGCATGTGTTCTCCCAAAAATACTGTAAAAACACTCGTTCAGGGTGTTTGTTCTTGTACGCCGAGGAGGTTTGTGCAGCGTCACTCGTGTGGCTTTCCACGTGTTAGGCTATGACATTCCTTTCCTGGCACACAGACGAAAATAACAGGGAAATTCACTTACAATGCAGGACCCCACTTGTGGAAAGATGACAGATCATTGAACCTTAGACTAAAAACACTCTCACATGCCTTCGAGGGCCCATCACCCCCACCCCACCCTAAGCCAGTACACACCCGCCTTCCGGGCAGCACACACCCTCCTCCTGCACATGGAGACAGACGGCCCTTTCTAGCTCATCTTTTGAAGAAAACCCCTGATTGTAGGGGTTCCTGCTGTTTCCCACAAGTGCTCTGTGCCGCTCTGATGGTGCTGAGCTGGACTCACTGTCCCCGGGGAGACACCATAGTACCCGGCACGACCACAAGGCCTCCGCCCACAAGGGTACGTGTATCCCGCTCAGAACAATGTTTCCTGAGAGCCGCGATGGAAGACCGTGGGAAGGGAAGGTGACTGATTCATGGCCTCCTTTGTCACTTTGCTTAGGAGGTGTTTCCCACCTCCATAGTTTATGTTTCTGTGCGCAGGAAACAAGGTTCATAAAAAATATGTCTGCAAGGCATAAATAAAAAAATAATAAATCATACCCTGACACTGAAATTCACTTTTCGAGAAGGGAATTTTAAAAAATGTTGAGTTACATCCCGAGAAGGCAACGCTGCACCCACTTTCCGGGCAGGAGGTGTCTGGACCACCCCAGATTCTGGACCGTGCAAGAACGCATCATTTTCTTCCCACATGACTCAGAAATGCACCTCTAGTTTTAAAAAAATATTTTATTTATTATTTTCAGAGAGAGGGGAAGGGAGGGAGGCAGAGAGGGAGAGAAGCATCCCTGTGTGGTTGCCTTTCACCTGCTGCCAGCTGGGGATCTGGCTGGAGACCTGGCTTGCAACCTGGGTATGTGCCCTGGCTGGGAATCGAACCAGCGAGCTTTGGGCCGGCATGCGCCGCTATTTCTGTTTGGGTTCAAATCTGTTCCCAAGACCAATGGTACACGTCACATTGGTTTTCTGAGGAACAACTGCCCATCGACTCTGCAAATCAAGACTTCAGTCCCATTGCGCCCTGTCCACCAAATGCAGGCTCCTCCAAGGCCACCTGGGGCGCAGTACCCTCACCTGTTTGCTCGTGAGCCACTGGGCAGAGAGGATCAGCCTCCATCTCAGGCGAGTACCACAGAGCCTGCTGGCAGGAGGCTGGGCCCGGCTCCTGGCAGTGCAGGTAATGCCCGTGGGGCTAACTCACCGCCCCCTGCTTCGCGTTTCAGTGACGGGACTCGTCATGAAGGCCGTGGAAATAGCGGGCAGAACATGGTCCCCGAAGTGTGGCCAGGCTGGGGGGGCGAGGACCCCGGGGTTGGGGACAGCAGGGAGTCTGGGCCCCACCTCTGCAGAAACGGGTGCCCATCCACTGGAGCAAAGCCCGTGGAGCTTCCAAGTAAAGGGAGTTTTACATTGTTTTTCAAACGGAAGAGCTTGAATGGGATCAAAGGCACCGGATGCAGAGCAGGTGCTGCGTTCAGGGCGCGGAGAGCCGGCAGGAGCGGAATTGTGAGAGTGGCAACCGTGGGGACTTGTAACGGGAGGAATTGGAACCCTGGGGAATTGTAACGTGGGGATTTGTAACCGTGGGGATTTGTAACGCTGGGGAATTGGAACGGTGGGAAATTGGAACGTGGGGAATTGGAACCATGGGGAGTTGGAACCCACCCCACCACTCTTTTGACATTGTTTCTGTAAGTAAGTGCTGACTCAAATGAACACGTTTGTATGAGATTCCTAGGAATTAGCCTCAAAGGATACAGTGAATAGGCCTTCAGTGGGCAGGGGGAAGGGGGTTGGGGGGAGGGGGGAGGCAGAGGCAAGAAAGGGGAGCAGCTTAGACAAGAACCTAGTATAAAGGAACCATGGACATGGACAACAGGGGGGATTGACTTTGAGGGGAATGGGTGGGAGGGAGGGGGACAGAGGGGAGCAAAAAGGGGATAGATGTAATACAACAACAATAAAATTTTTTAAAAAGCTGAAAAAAAAAAACGCAGAAGGATAAAGGTTTACAGAGGAAAAAAAATCAGGTTTTTCAACAACAAAGTTATTAAAAGACATCAAGAAAGAAAAATACTCTTAAGAATTAAATTTATTGGGAAAAAAGAAAAAAAGATACAGACCCCGACCTTCAGGCCTCCCAGCCCTGGGGGATCTGTGGGCCTTTGTCCCCGGAGTCAGGATGACGTGAAGCAAGGACCACGAGGCCAGGAGGACGCGCACCGGACCGTCACTTGCCTTGTTGGAATGGACTGTGCTCCCCGGTGCCTAGAGAACCTTTCAACCCCTCCTCTGACCCCCTGCTTTCTCCCTCCCTCCTCGTAGAAACCCCCACCTGCACTGAGACGTGCCGATGGGCGTTAGATGTGGGCCCCCATCTTCCAGGAGCGCCGCAACTGCCGATAAACCACTTTCCTTTACCCCGGCCCCTGCCTCTCCACTCCTGGGGTTTGAAACGGTGGGCAAGCAGACCTGCATTTGGTTCCTCTGGAAGCCCACCACGGTCTTTCCTAGCAGGAGGCAGGCCTGGCCGGGGTGCCGGGGGAGTGAGGACCCCGAATGCCCGACCGTGCGGCACCGGCTCACGGCAAGTGGCCTGTTCAGTCCTCGTGAGAACTCTGGGGCGTGTGTGCCGCCGTCACGTCTGCCCTTGCCCTGAACTGCGGTACATGACTCGGTGAGGTAATAGCTCACTTGGTTTTCTAAAACCTTGGGGTAGGTCTTACTTTCCCCAAGACGCAGATTTTCAAAATAGCTTCTCCATCCAGGGGCCAGACCAAAGCAGCCACCAGCCAGAATTGGACCCCCATGTGGTGGCCGGCAGCCAGCGGAGCCCCGGCCTTTTCTGGGGGCAGAGGGCTCCTGGGAGCCGCGCTGGAGTGGCAGCATTAGGAGAAAGAAAAGGAGCTAAAAGTGACCCACATCCTGTGGCTGATTCTTCCATACGTTCGGCGGTTGCCTCTTCCACTGTTTCCGTTCTCAAAACGTAACGACCCAGCTGAAAAACAAAGAAACAAAAAAAAATTTAAAAAGCACCAAACAGAGCATCCCCAGGTAAACCTCATCTCTGCACGTTCCTCCCAATGGCTTTGAAATAATGTCTTGTTTTATTCTGTTCTGTCTCCCGGGGGCTGAGAGGTAGGAGGACAAGAGACAGAACGCAGACCACTTGCTGCCTGACGGTGGGCGGTGGGCACCGAACCAGTTCCCGTCCGGAAGTGAGGACCCCTTCTGCGTGCAGATCCTTATTGAAAACCCAGTGAATGGCCGGCTATGGCTGAACATGTTCCATCCATTCCCAGGCCCATCTTGGAAAACTCAAGTGGTGTTAATCGGTTTTTATTGAAGAGCATAAATAAGGTACGTATTGACTCTTGGATTTCAATTTTGATGATTGCCCATAGGGAGGTCTTGAGGCTCCGTGGGATTTCCGCCGGTGGGTGCCTGGTGACCCACGTGCGGTGGCTTTTGAAAGACCCTAGAAATATTCCCTGGCCTGTTACCTGACGCCCCGCTGAAAGCTGCATTGTCCTCGTCATTGCGAGTGGCAACTTTAACCCGTGTCTACGTCGGTCTCAAGAGGGAAAAGAGAAACGACCTGGGCGTGTGTTCTCATTTATTCGTTGACCTTGAAGCCCACCTCACCCCTTGTGAAAGTTCCTGGTGCTCATGGTGCTGTGGGCCCAGCCGGGGGCGGCGGGCGGTGGAGGCAGCAGCCCCCTGTGTCTTGTAAGGGGACAGCCAGCTCTGTCCCTGCTCAGCTGAGCTCATCCCCAGACGGGGGTCCGAGTGCTGAACTGCAGCTTTCTGACTCCCACCCGGAGGGTCCCTGCAGGTGCGGGGGCGGCAGGTCGAGTGGCTCTGGTAACCTGGTCGGTGTCCCTCTCGGAGCTGCAGGTGCCTCGCTTCTCTGAAGATGGAGCCAGAGACATTTCACAAAGGCAGCAGAGCTTGGGAGGAAGAACAGGAGATGCGTTTTCCTCTTCTCTAGGACAGAACCGATAAGCCATGTTTGCTTTGCTTGCACTTGGCTCTTGTCTGTAGCTCATTAGCTGCCACTCAAATCATTAGCTGAGAGAATTTAAGTACATCTTCAACATAAAAATAAAAATGTCCCCCGTGTTTTAAAGCTAGCGTGGTCCAAGGATGCTTTCCCCTGCAAAGGTACGTCCTAGGGTTTAAAATCTTTGCCTTGATTCTATCAGCATGACCTTTATTTCCTAAGAATTCCTATCTAGGGTTTTTTGGGATGGAAACAAAGCCTGTCTCCTCCAGCTTCCCTCTCTCTGCACGTCCTGTGTGTCCCACAGACCGCCTCCCCCCAGCCTCTCGTTCCTTAGCTCCTGATAATATTCTTCGTTGCCGTCTTCAGCTGGAATCGGAGACTATGGCGAAGGACCATTAAATGGTTTCATTGTGACTTACGAATTCAGCCCTACGCCCTCCCTTGTGCGGCCTTTCCCCCCAGGAGAGGCAGGCTCAGCCCACCTGACTTCCTTTCCGACGCCTGACGTCACTCGGATTCTTCCTGGAAGTTGGTCAAACCTGCGGAACGTCCGCAGTGTGTTGCTTCAGTGCAGTCGCTGGCCACTGAGTCGTGGAC
Source organism: Noctilio leporinus (assembly GCA_004026585.1). Taxonomy (NCBI): domain Eukaryota; kingdom Metazoa; phylum Chordata; class Mammalia; order Chiroptera; family Noctilionidae; genus Noctilio; species Noctilio leporinus. The sequence continues at coordinate 47,412 of PVIW01006374.1, read as the reverse complement.
TGGTGCACTATGTCCCGTAGACTAAGACCACGAGGGCCTTTGGGAGAAAATTAAATCAGCGTGTGGTCAACTCAGGTTTTCCAGTTTTCAACATCTTTTAAGAATAGCATCTAGTCGATCTCCTGCGAACATCAAAAGGACTGGTTATGCTCAGGAATGGAAGTAAACGTGGGATTAGAAGACTGTTAATCATGGCGCCTATTTTAAAAAACATGTACTCTATGTGTGAATACACATAGGTACTATACACGTATGCAGGCTTAGATGCACACACATATGCCGTATATTATATGTTGATTATTTTATAGATGTCCATTCCGCCTATCTTGTTTATCTCCATGAATAAAAACAGATTAACTCCTTCCTACCCAGGCCTTCTGCGTATGAACACACCTCATGTCCTGGCTTAGCCCTGGCCCTGAGCTAACACTTCAGCCCGAAAGAGAGCGTGAGGACTGAACCCTGAGTGCTTAGTACAGTCATGCCCACTACCTGGGCTGGAGCTGGTAACAGAGGCCTTGACCCCAACTTACAGGTGGTTTAGAACTTCTCCTATGCACTCTACGGGGACATGGTGACTTTTGAGGAAGGAGGACGGAGGATTTACCCCGAGTTCTGTCCGCAGTGTGGAGGCCAGCGGTGGAGGGAAAATCATGATTGGAACCAATCCCTTGGCTCATATCATTGACAAAAGCCCTGTAACAATGTCTCTCTCTTAAGAGTCCCTGCCACTTACCAGCTGTTGACTTTTTGTCAAGGAGTTTATTATGTTTGTCATTTCAAAATGGGTTCAGAGTTACGACCTCATAGAGTCATTGTGAGCATGACAATATACCAGCGTGTATAACATAAAGCTCATCACATAGTATTCTTTCAGTGGACATGGACCATTATTCATATGGCTCTTGTTGGTGTTACCTTTGTCATTACTAACATTTTAATTTCTAGGCTCCCGAACCTACCCTTATATTTGTCATCCTGGTTTTCTATCCTTCGAAATTCTGTTTGTACTTGACCTTCTTCCAAAGATTCCCTTTTCCAATCACATCAGCCAGAATCATTCTTCTCCCGGTTACCCCAACCAGATGCAGGGGTTTGACCAGGGGAGGAAACCCCAGTGTCACAATGCTTTCCTGCTAAGCCCCCAATGCCAGCTACCATCCCTGTCCAATGGCGTTCTGTACTAACTTCAAAAAGCATCTTTAACTTCCCTTTATTGAGAAATCGAACACAAATGTTCTTGAAGGCAATGCTATTGTGATTCTTTCATTTGTTTTTGTTTAGAATTCCATGCTGGGACACTTAGGTACAAAGAAAAGGAGGGTGGGGCTAGAAAGCAGAGTCATGGAACATTCTAGGGAAAAGCCCTGCAGTGGTCAGTTTCCCATCTGGAAAAAACCGCTTCTGCAAAACTCCTTCTAGGACATGGGCTCATTGTCTTCTTTCTCCTGCTTCTTATCCAGGCTCTTATTAAATAAAATAACTCTTCATCCACTAAGCCAGAGCTTCCTTTCAAGTCAGCTGTGGGCTTAATAAGAATTATTGAGTTGTTTCTCCACAGAGAATTTCAAATCGCACGTGGACTCTCTCGTGTTTTCGCCTGAATTTATCTCAGACATTTTAGTGTTGCTATTTCCTGTTATGGAAAAAGTGCTGTCAATCTAGACCCAGTTTAGAGGTTGGTGATGCTTCTGAGAACAGCAGGGATGGCAGGGGCTGTCCTTCACCCTTGACTCCCTCATTTCACCCTCTCCCCTCCTCCTTAGAACCGTTCCTTTTGAATTACTTAAGGAAATCAGCAATTCTTCCTTTTGTGTAGCTGAAAATCTATTAGTGAGCACGTTAAGCCCATTGAAGTTATTTTTTAATTTAATTTTATTGTTGTTGTAGTACAGCCATCCCGTTTCCCCTCCTCTCTCTCCCCTTCCCCCCATCCATCCCCCCACAGTCAACCCCACATGTTGTCCGTGTCCATGGTGCTTCCATGCCAGCTCCTTGACTAAACTGCTCCCCTTCTTTGCCTCCTTCTCCCACTCCTCCGCCCCTCTGCCCACTGAAGGTCTATTCATTGTATTCATGTATCTGGTTCTATTTTGCTTGTTTGTATGTTTGTTTTGTTCATTAGTGTCCTGTAAGTCCCTTGAGGTTTTTACTAGAAATAGACATCATGGAGGTTTGGCTCCAGCCCTGCTGCGGGCCGTCAGCCGTAAGACAGCATCTTACACACCTGATTGCTGCGCCTGCGCGTGGCTTCCCAGGAGGTAGCACACTGGGCTCGGGGTTGTGTCCTTTGGGGCTGGAGTGCCTTCCGGACATCGCAGACCCGCAACACCATAGCCGGACCTTTGTGCCGACTTAGGAACAGTGTTTCCGTGTTGCGTTTGTGGCGTCTGGCGCGACCCAGCCTTATTTGCTAGGCCATATTGTCCCTGAAACTTCTCTGAGGGACAGCATCTTGTGTATTTATTTAACTACCATTGTATATTGTATTTTCATGTTGAAAATCAGGTGGTTGCATCTTAATTGCAGAGATAGAGCTTGATAAACGGCTCGTGGAGGGAGAAGAAGCAAAATATAAAAAAACCAAAAACCCCAAAAACCCTGGACATTCACATTTATGTTTCTGTAACACAAACACCACCCAGCTTTTGGATGCCTTGTGTCTATTTTCTTTATGTAATACTTTAAGTTTACTGTATTTATTGGCGTGACATTGGGTAATGAAATTATACAGGTTTCAGGTATACAGTTCTGTAACACATCATCTGTTAAGACGGGGATGTCATGTTAAGTGTTCCAGCACAAAAACCCAACAAAAACTCCGAATAGACACCAGGGGCCTCTGGGTGTCTATTATCTTGATGGTGGAGATGGTATCCAGGTGTTTGCTTGTGCCAAACTAATTGCATACATGAAATATGTGCAGTTCTTTGTCTATTAATTAAGTTGTTAACTATAAAGAGAACATCTCCCTAGGTCAGAAAAATTTTCTCCTACAACATTGTGCCTTAAGGTTTTACTCTTGTGTTTAAATCTTGAATATAGCTAAAGCCCACTTTTATATATGCCATTAGGTAGAAACCCATTTTTTTTTTTTTTGTTCTCCATTCAAACCAGCGTCCTGAACATTATTTCAAGTCACCCACAGCTCTTCCATTTAATTATGGTGTCACCGTTGTCAAATGATTCATTTTTGTATACAAATCCTTCCACATCGGGCCTCTCTAAGCAGGCCCATTGGCATATAGATTCTTCTGAAGGGCCAATACATATTTGTATTTTCCAAGGCTTTGTTCTATATCTTAACATTTGGCAGTGGAAGCCCTTCCACTTTGTTCATCATTTGTAGAGTTGGACTAGAGTCTCAGCAACATAGTGTTCTATTTAATCACAGACCTTTCCTTGCATATATTCTATTCACACAGATAGTAGCATTACATTTGCCCATATTTTAACCAAATTTAGGTCACACTGTGCATTATTTTTAGCCAATTTCTCTCACTGATCATTTCTCTATTTCATTTGGCATTCTTGTACATGACTGCTAATCATTCTCTTGAATTTCATCATAGTTTTATGCACCATATTTTAAAAACCAATTTCTTATTGGCAGCCATTTAGATTGTTTCCAATTTTTCACGATTATAAATTATGCTGCAAAGAACAGCATTGCACATGCATCTTTTTAAACATCTGTGATTGATTCCTTAGGACAAATTGCTAGAAATAAAACTCCTTCATCAGAATGCGCGCATTTTTCCTTCTGAGGCGCGCTCCTCCTGCTGTCTATCCAGCTCCCAGGGGGTCGTCCCTTGTGCGCTTTTGGGGACAAGAGCCCTTGGCGCTGCACAACACTGAGCATAAATGCAGTGCCGATAAGAATTTTCATGGATGCCCTGGCTGGTGGCACAGTGGTTAAGGCGCCGGCCTGCGAACCCAAAGGTCGCAGGTTCAATTCCCCAGCCAGGGCACATAACCAGGTTGCAAACCAGGTCTCCAGCCAGGTCTGTGGTTGGAGGCAGGTGAAACACAACCATACATGGATGTCTCTCTCCCTCTCTGCCTCTCTCCCTTCCCCTCTAAAAATAATGAAATGAAAACTTTAAAATAAAAAGAATTTTCATGGATGTAAAAAAAAAAAAAAAGTGTAACTGTTACTAGCAGATGGCCAACATTTAAATTGTATTTACTGGTTGTTTGGATTTATGCATGCATTGACTTCCTCTCTTCACCTTTCCTCTGGGACACCCACCTTGTTCTCATTTTTGAGAGCTTGCATCTGTCCTGCGTAAGGGACGCAGGCACACAGGTACACCCTTGGCTTTGCTAAACACCTTCTCTACTGTGCTGTGGGCTCTATGCCGAACATCTGCGGCTTGAACATCTGCTCTATCTGCTTCTCTTTGCAGTCTTACCCTTTTTTTTTTTTTTTTTAAAAAAAGATTTTATTTCATTATTTTTAGAAAGAGGGGAAGGGAGAGAGGCAGAGAGGGAGAGAGACATCCATGTAGGGTTGCGTTTCACCTGCCTCCAGCCACAGACCTGACTGGAGACCTGGTTTGCAACCTGGTTATGTGCCCTGGCTGGGAATCGAACCTTGGACCTTTGGGTTCACAGGCTGGCGCCCTATCCACTGTGCTACCAGCCAGGGCCAGTCTTACCCTTTTTAAAGTGAAGCAGGTCGGGAGGCTTTGGCCTCCTTTTGTGCCGGGGCAGGCAAGTGCGAAGGAGGAGGGAGTGTGAGAAATAGTGCAGGAGCGAGAAACCGGAGAAGAACCAGCCTCCATGAAACGTCCCGAAAATGCCAGAGCTGGGATCCGTACAAGAGTCCTTCAATCAGCTGCCATGGAAATGGAAATACAGATTCCGAATGTTTTTCTTCTTTGCTGTGATGCAGCTGTTGAAAGACAATGATTACTCATTAGCTGATGACAATTTAATATGTTAAGTAGATACTTCGTGTCAAAATAAAAATGGAAGGATTGATCAACTGTTATAAATGTGGGAATGAATAATAGATCTCAGATGGGCTTCAACCTAAAAAACTTCTGCTAATTATTGAGTCTGTTCTCCCTCTTCCCTGAGAGTCAGGCTGGGGAGCAGCCGATGTGAGGGTCCTTGGTGCTCAGCATGGTATCTGTGCAGGGCAGTCAGTCTGTCTGTCCCTCTCTTCTCAGAAAATCCACTCTCTGATGTCTGATATCCTTTCTTTTTTCTTTTTTTGTGTATTTTATTGATTATTCTGTTACAGTCGTCCCCAATTTTTTTCCCCTTTGCTCCCCTCCGCCCAAGCCTTCATTCTCCCCTGCAACCTCTTAGTTCATGTCCTTGGGCTGTGAATGTAAGTCCTCTGGTTTCACCCTTTCCTCTATTATTCTTAACTTCCCCCTGTCTATCTTGTACCCACCAATTATGCTTCCTAACCTCTGCACCTTTCCCCCTCTTCTTCCCCTCCCCACTCCTAGCTGATCCCCATACCTATGTTTCTGGTCCTGTTCTGGTTGTTTGTTTTTGGTGTCCTTTTAATTTTTTAGGTTCTGTTGTTGATAGTTGTGAGTTTGTTGTCATTTTATAGTTCATAGTTTTGACCTTTTCCTTAAGTAAGTCCCCTTAACATTTCATAGAGTAAGGGCTTGGTGATGAGGAACTCCTTTAGCTTTACCTTGTCTGGGAAGCACTTCATCTGCCCTTCCATGCTGAATGACAGCTTTGCTGGGGAGAGGCATCTTGGTTGTAGGTCCTTGCTTTTCATCACTTGGAAGCGATCTTGCCAGTCCCTTCTTGCCTGCAAAGTTTCTTTTGAGACATCGGCTGATGTCTTATAGGATCCCTGTTGTAGGTAACTCTTCTTTTCTCTTGCTGCTTTTAAGATTCTCTCTTTATCTTTAATCTTTGGCATTTGAATTATGATGTGTCTTGGTGTGGTTTGATTTGGATTTAGATTGTTTGGGACTCTCTGTGCTTCCTGGCCTTGTATGTCTATTTCCTTCACCAAATTTGGGAACTTTTCCTTTATTATTTTTTTCGCACCAGTTTTCAGTTTCTTGCTCCTCCCCTTCTCCTTCTGGCACCCCTATGATTTGGATGTTGGCACACTTGAAATTGTCCCTTTCAGTTTCCTAAGCCTCTCCTCATTTTTTCCCATTCTTGTTTCCACTTTCTGTGCTGGTTGCCTGTTTACTTCTTCCTTATGTTCCAAATCATTCTTTTAAACCCCGTTTTACCTTCCCTTCACCATTGGTTTTGTGTGTATTTTCCTTTGTTTCACTTGGCCTAACCTTCACTTCTTTCCTCCTTCATTTGCCATAGTTAAGCATATCTGTCAAGTCTGTGAGTATCTTTATTACCAGCATTTTAAACTGCATGTCTGTCAGGCTGGCTATTTCTTTGTCTCTTAGTTGGGCCACCGGGACCTTGATCAGTTCCCTTTTGTGGGCCACACTTCCCTGTCTTTGCATCTTGACAGGCTCCTATGTGCCTTTGTCTTAGGGAGAGCTGTCCCACCTGTTACATTAGAAGTGGAGCCTGAACTATTCATCAGTGTGGGCAACCTCGTTGTGGCGCTGTGTGTGTGTGGGGAGGGTCTGGGAGGGGACAGTGCCACTTGCTCAGCACTCACCCCTTTTCCAGGCCCTTCTCCCACTGCCCATATGGGACTAGCTCCTCTCCAGCAGTTGCCCAGTCCATGGTTCCCAGGGTGGGGGTGTCTGTGGATGTTTCAGGACTGAGGGGGCCTCTAACCAAATGGACTCTTCTGTTAGACCAATATTCCCCCTGCTCCAGTCCCCACTGGTTTTCACAGTCAGAAGAAGCAATGTGGCTTTATTTTCCCCCCTGTGCTGGAACCATGAGCCTCAAGATTTGGTTTGGTGCTGGGAGCAGTCCCCAGGTGTCCCTGATGTGACTGCTCTTCTCACTGGCCAACCCCTGCCGCCACTGCACCGCCAACTCACACTGCCACACCACCAACCTGCGCCGGAAACCCACTTGCCAAACCCACTTGCCAGTGGCTCTGCCCCGCCTACTATCTGGACGCTTGCTTCTCCTTTATAGCTTTTGTTTGTTGGACTTCTGTGCAGTTCGATATTCAGGAATTTCTGGTTGTCTCTTGTTTTGAAGTAGATGTACCCATTTTTGGTTGTGAAGGGAGATACAGCATGTCTGTCTACGCCTTCTTCTTGGATCTCTCTCCTGATATCTTCTACTTATTGGCAGGAGGGGCACTTTTGCAGGTGGTAAACAGGTTCTTGGGGTGTGGCCCTGTTTCTCAGACCATTCTGCTTTTTTACATTTTGCACTATCACCTCAGTAGTTGATGAAAGTCACGGCTGTTCTTACGTAAGTACATGATCATGTAACACATTTGCACAGCATTTCTGGGGATTCAAAGACCCCCGAATCTCACATGTAAACCCCAGCGTAAGACCCCTGGTTGCAGAGTGAGTAGTTTCTGAGTAAAAAGCAGGCGCTGTGTATACTTGTGTCAGCTGACTTTGGCTGATAGGCATGTGTCTGCTTCAGGATCACAAAAATGTATTCCTCCTCAACTCTCCACATTGATAAAGCTAACGATACCTTTTCTCTTCCAGTAAAACCTACTCAGGGATCTCAGAGATACACAGTGGGTGTGAATAATGACAGTTTATGAAGTCAATTCTCCTCCTCCCTAATTTTCTCCTTCAAAATGAAGTTGCTACAGAAACTCAGGTGCTGACATCCTGTTTCAGTTTCTGACATTCTAAGGCTCAGCTATCGGGCTAATCTTCACCCCATTCTGAGCGGATGCAAACATTTTGCAATTTATGTTTTCATTTGTTTAAGTCAACAAATTGTTATGAGCAGCTGCTCCATTCCATTCTGATGCTCAGTACAGAGGACAGACGAGCACCCAGGAGAAAAATGGTTTGCGTCTTCTGAAAACCTAGCATCTGTAACGACCACTGGTTTGAGATTTGTATGATTAGAAAATGACATTTTTTATTGGCTGATTGATCAATGGACCATTCTAACTTTGAGAATACAACGCTTTAGGAGGAATTCTTTACTTTATCATGACAGGTTGCAAGCATCATTCTAATGAGACATTCCACCAGATCCTGTACAAATCTATGCCTTACAGTAATAGCACCCTGATGATATGTCCCAACTGACTAGAAATCAACCGTTTACTCCACTTCCCTTTCATTCGACCCAAGAATTCAGCGTAATGGTCAGTTTCTAAGATTTAATCCTGTATTGTCATCAGAGCTGAGGACATGAAAAAAGAAAGATACCTGGCTTAGAAGAGGCTTTGAGGCAGGAGCAATGACCTTACCTTAGGCCAGAGTCAATTTAATGAAAAGATGATCAGAAATGGTAAGTCAGGACAATATTGCTGGGTGTTACTAGACATGGCTCCAGGTATTTAATTGAAATCAGGGAGCTCCTGGGTTTTTGTTCTTTATGGAAGGTGCTTGGAAGCCATCACTCCAATCTTTACAACAAGAAAAAGCTGAACAAATGGTAAGTTAACTCCTCCTTTTAGATCCACTGTAGAATTGAGGTCACAGAGAAAACTGCTGGCCCAAAACAGGGGGGACAGATTGGAAGATTCAGAAAATCATCCTGGAAGCATAGCCTCTGGCCAGAGCCAGCACATACAGTAACCTGCATCATGGAGGCATCAGCATGGACTAGGCTGAGAGCCAATACCCCCAAAGTTGCTCAGTCTTAGTGGCTCCCCACCTCCATGAGTTCACCAGCTTCATGGCACCACTGAGGCTCCCTCAGTGGTGACCAGGGGGACATGCTCTGGAGCTAAGGCAGGAGGAGGGGAAAACAATCACTTTTAAATTCACCCAGGCTTTCTGTTCTTAATAAAGGCTGCTCACATGAAAAACTACTTTTCCAGGATATAGCCTACTGGGATTTGCCGAAATAGAGATCATACACAGTGTGCTTTCAGATCTCAAAGGTATTAAACTTGAAATTCATCACAATATAGAGGAGGAAAATCCCAAAGTTTTGGGAGATTGAAAAAGCATGCTTCTAAGTAACACATGGATCAAAAAAGAAGTCTCAAGAGAAATTAAAACTATCTGGAACCAAATTAAAACAAAAATACAACCTATCAAAATTTGTGAGCTGTATGTGTAGTAAAAACAGTGGTAAGAAGGAAATTTACAGTGCTGAATGAATATGTTAGAAAAGAAAAAGAAATCTAAAATATGTAATCTAAGCTTCCACCTTGGGAAACTAGTAAAAAAAATAAAATTAAATCTTAAGTAGATAGAAGAAAAAGTATTAGAGCAGAAATCAATAAAATTATAAACAGGAACACAGTAGAGAAAATTAACTGAACAAAGCTACATCTTTGAAAAGATCAATGCATCTGATAAAATTCTATCCACAAAAACAAAGAGAAAAAAAAAAAGAAAAACTAATTATTAAAGAAATTGAGTAAAAATTAATAATCTTGTCAAACAGAAAGAACCAGGCTGAGTATCCCAGTATTTTCTTCTTCTTCTCCTCCTCCTTGGCCTTCTTCTTCTTCTTCTTCACAGTATAAAAATTTTATATTTAGATTTGGCTAGCTAGCTGGACTCATTTAGATGACTCCAATTTTGTTGGAAATATCCAAAGCATCATAGTCTGGAGCCTTTTTCTCTTTATCAGGACTGATCAGGGTGTTGATCTTGGCCACATCAACGTCATAGAGCTTCTTCACAGCCTGGTTGGCCTGGTTCTTGTTGGCCTTGACCTCCACAATGAACACAGGCACATGTTGTCTTGTATCTTCTTCATGGCTGACTCAGTAGTCAGGGGGAACTTGATGATAGCATGGTGGTCAAGCCTTCCTCCTTCACTTTGGGTGCCATCTTCATGAAAAATATTGATTTTTGTTGGTGAAGTGTACCAAACTCTTAAGGGAGAAATGGTCCCCATGACTCAAAATCCATAGAGCAAGTAAAAGTAGAAGGAACATTTCCTAACTTATTCTGAAGCCAGCATTACATTAATACCAAAACCAGACAGATATATTGCAAGAAAGAAAAGCTACAGACCAGCATCCCTCATAACTGTGGATGCAAAAACCCCCACCAAATCATGGTAAATTGAATAAAAAATACATACATAGAGAAATGCACACCGTGACCATGTGGGGCTTATTCCAAGAATGCAAGGCTGGTTTAACATTAGAAAAATCAATTATTGTGATTTATTACATGACTAGATTGAAGAAGAAAAATCAGATCGATAGCCAGAGAAGAAATTTGAAAAAAATGACTCACATGAAACAAAGTTCTCTGAAAAGAATACAAAGAAACTTCCTGAACTTCATAAAGAACACCTACGAAAAATGTTCAGCTATCATTTGAGCTAATGGTGAGGAATTACATGCTTTCCTTTTAAGATCAGAAATAACTTAGGATGTCCTCTCTGACCAGTTCTACTCAACATCATAAGGGAAACTCTAGCTAATGGAATAAGACAAAAAAGTAAATAAAAAGCAGGCAGACTGGGAAAGAAGAAAGGAAACTATCTTTGTTAGCACATAATTAAATATAAAATTAAAAATAATTTTAAAATCTTAAAGTTGCAAAACTATTTTATGACATAGTAATTAAAATGACTAATTACATATAAAAATGAACAAAACACTGAAAGCCCAGGACTTACAAATATATTCAACCTAATTCTTTTTAAATCTATTTACATTTGGACCAACTTTTTTCCCCCCTAAAAATCTGCAAAAGACACATTGTAGGACATGCCTTTACAAATAATTGGAATGCTACTGAAAAGTAGGTGTATGCGTGTATGTATGTGTGTGTTCATGTATGCAGATTTAATTTTTTTAATAAAGGGGAACTGCTGTTAAATTAGGATAAGTGAAGTATTCAGGGAAAGATCCTGTATTCAACCCTCAACATGTAGAAACTAAAAGAGATACTTGTTATACGTTAAAAATGTAACAGGCATTACATTTAATTAAAAATGTAATGCTCTTGATTGAATGTAACAGAAATTAATTTGAGTTTCTTTAAGCAAGAAAAGAAAGCCCTGTTGTGGAACAGAACACACATCGTATAAACAGCATGTGGAGAAGCTGGGTGAAGTTTCTAGTATCTCTGCCCTAGTGGTGTGTGTGTGTATGCACATGTGTGTACATACACATGTATGTGTGCACACATGTGCGTACACACATTTATGCATGTAGTACATTGTGCGTTGTGCATTTATGCATGTAGTACATTGTGCGTAGATAAGAATTAACTTCTAACCCTTGTCAAACATGGCACATGATCGTTGCACACATAGGACATCAGATTGGCCTTTCCCTGTGGAAATTAGAAGGAGTGGCTGAGTTTTCAAGGCAGATTGAACAATTTATGAGTTAACTTTTTTTTTTTTCCATTATACTTGGCTCGGCTAATTTATAGCATTATTCTAAGCACCTACATCTGGTTGCTCTATGTGAAAATGGATTTCATCCTGAAAATTATAAAACTCACTTTTGCTCAGAGTGTGGTTTTCTACTGGCTGAGATTTAGGATCATGCTGAAGAGCTGAAATCAATTTATTTTGAGTTTTCAGTAAATTCTTCTCAGATTGCTGGGGAATCCCAAGTTGCAATGCACATGTGGAAGTATTGAGATGGGGCTGGGGAGAGGCATTGGATTATTGGGAAACTGAAACTAGTAGCCAGGTAATTGAGTAGAAAATAGGATTGACAATGTTTTATTAGCTGGAGATAAAAGATAATAGACTGGACTCTGGAATCAGACAAACGGGAATTCCTATCGCCCAAGCTCAAGTCAATGGCCTGCGTCTGCTGTAGGTCAGTTATGCATCTGGCCTGGGGCCTTGGGGCATAGGCTGAGCACATGCTCTGAGGTGACTGCTGTGGCCCCTGCATGGACAGACCCTCCTCTCTCTTGCGACCCCACCCCCTTATTTGGTGAGTGATGAAAACCTCACAATAGGTTAACTTTGTAGCAGTACGTCCATTTTGTTACCCTACTAGGGTCTGCCAACTGTGATGAGGTCTTACCCTGGATAATACAACAGAAGTTTCTATCCTGGGAAGTAATTGAATCTATGGTTGCCTCAGATACATTTGATTACAAAATTTGCTGGGGGTTCCTTATGGAAAGTACAGTAGGACGCGACACCAACCAACCAACCAAACCACCTCAACTAAACAAGAAAAAGGGAAGAAGAAAGGGACCAGAGAAAGTTTTCAATCAAACACATCAAGAATAACAGGGCCAAAGATTACATAGTGATGACAATGTGCCGGGGAAGGTTATAAGCACTTTAGATACAAAAATAGTTCCGAGAGTGGTACTAACAGTAAGTTCATTTTACAGATGATGAAACTGAGTCACAGAGCGGTGACATGTGTTGCCTGAGACCCTATAACCAGCGAGAGGCAGAAATCAAATCAGGACTTGTATCCTGCCCTCCCAGCAGTTATTCTTCAGCTTTTCTGTAAGTTTCAAAATTTGGAGTCTGGTTTATATTCATATAGTAACACACAAATTAAAACACGTATATGTGTGTACCTGCACATGCATGTACATCTTTATACACGTGCACACACGTGCATTCAGACAGTGTCCTGAGCGGCAGTTGTTCATAAGGGAAAGAGCATGACCTTGGGGTCAGGTCGGAGTCTAATTCCTGGCTCTGTGTTGACAAGTTGGGGGTCTCGGGCTGATGAATTAAACTCTACACCTCTGTGTTCCTCTGAGGGAATGTACGCTCAATACTGCTTCCTTCGAAGGATTAAGGAATAGTAGCGGGAACTAAAAAGCTATTAAAAAACTTGGCAACTTTTATTAGTATATTGTTATGAGTGACACCCTTTTTTTTTGGTACCTGAGGAATACTTGTTCTTAGTTTTTCAGAGCTGGGGCCTCCAACCTGCTTTGCTGCTGAATTACTCCCTCCTCTTCTCGGCAGGACAACCAGTCATACCTGCAGTCGCCTGTCAGGCGTCTTTACTCACCATCCCTCTTCCAGTTCCTATCGCTTCCTGCCTGAGCTGTATTTATGACTCAGGGGACCAGCCAGGCCCTCCGTCCGCTGCCACGTTCTCTGATGCTGTGCAGATTGTCCTTAAATCTTGGCAACACAGACTCGGTGGCCCCCCGTGCCTGGCTGCTCCAGTGTGGGTGGGAGGTGGGGAGGCTGGAGGGACAAGACCGGGCCAGCCTCAAGGCAAACCTTCACAGGACTCTCTGCTCCGGACCAGAGTTTCGAGTTTTAACCCCGACACCACACTTGGTTGGTCCTACCTATCCGGGGGCATGAGACCCATCTTCTTTCGACGTTTTAAGTGGTGACCCCAGCATGGGACAACAAAGCAACACGAGCTGGAATGTAAACAGGCCTCTTTCTCATTCATTGCCTCTGACAGTTGCTTTTTCGTTTTCCAAGGAGAGCAAGACAGTTGATTCCCCGTGAGTTGTTTTTAATCCAACGTTCCGGCAATTCCGCAGTTGGAAGAAGGCTGCAGCCTGGAAGGGGGTTCGGTCTGCCGTGCCCCCAAAGGGTCCAATTTCCCCGAAGCATGTCAGAACCAAGCTTCCTAAGCACGCCAGTCTTTACGTTTATACTGTTTCCACCGCATAATTCTGATGACGGTCAGTGTGGGGAGGAACGGGAAAACATCTTCAAAGCCTTTCGCATTTTCTCTTTGCTGAGTTGGTCCTCCTTTCCCTCTCTTTCTGTAAGTCGTTAGAATCCTGTGTTAGATTCCTCCTCGGGCCTGCCTGTGTCAGCTCTCTGTCCACTCACCCCTTCTTCCAACTGTCGGTTCACATCTACCCGTCCATGTGTCTCTATCATCTTCCTGCCACCTCCCTAGTTTTTCTGCTGCGGTGCGGCTGTTGTCAGGGCGAGGATGGGACTGCCCCGCCCGCTGTTTTACAAAGAGTGGGCTTCAGATGGGCTTTTAGGAAGTTGTTCGGAATGAAAGTAGACAAACACAGAAAACAGTCATTAAGCCTCGGTTGGGGAGGTGTGTACCTGTCCTCTCTTGCAGTTTGGTGCCTAATCTCCTGCAACCCATCTCCTCACCCTGCAGTGCAAAGGCGGCATCCAAAGAAGTCAGGGGCAACGCCTGGCCTGGGACGAGGCCAATGGCAGGATCGTGGGGAAGACAGTCGTGACGTTCTGAAACAGCCTGGCAAGAATCGCGAACATAGTCATGCCCAGGACACCGAGGGAAAGAAGGCATGCTAGCGGAAAAACAAGGCCAGAAAGTTGTTGCATTTTTTGATGCCAAGTGTGTCTGTTGAGTAGCGAAGCTCGTGGGTTTGTTGTCCGTGTTCTGGAAGGAAGGGGCCTACTCCACAGGCGTGGGCTGCGGTGTGGTGCCCTGTGGGAGGGCAGGGCCATGGCGGGGGAGCTGGGACCTGGGAGCTGGATTCTGTTTCAGGGTCGGGCTGAGCTTTGTTCTGAGGGTGAGAAGGATCCCTTTCCAAATGACGTCCTGGTGGCCGACCGCCTCCCTGGACACCGCGACCCGAGCACTCAGGGCAGGGGACGAAAGTCCGCTAAGGGTGACCGAGGCCGGTGCTGCAGCCACACGGACACATGGAACTTGGGAAGCCACGTCGGAAAGGAGGATCCATCATCTTCAAACAGCCCTTCCTTTTTCCCGTAAAAACGGGCCACCTGATTTTTTAAACATCTTGCGTTTGAAACAATTATGGTCTCCCTTTATTTAACATACGCATTTTAGTGACATTGATTTACAAAACACGTTTTGAGAACTGATGTTATGCCTGACATCAGGCTGGTGACAGGAAGTACGGGAGTGAAAATACTTTCTTTGTTCTCATGGAATTTACGACCGGGTGAAGGAGTCATTACAATGAGAAGAAGCTGCAACCCAGTGTGTTAAGAGCTTAGCGGGGAGGATGTTAGTCCTCCAGGGGCCCGGACAGGCTGCTGAGGGTCCGGCTGGAGGCAGGTTTGCGCCCCGGGTGTTGGTGGGGAGCAGGTGAGAGGGCAGTTCTGTGCACCGTGAGGGGGGCGGCCTTGGTCGAGTGAGACTGCGCCGTGCAAGGTGAACAGCAGGACAGGGGTACAGGGGTCTCCAATCAGAGGCGACCTTGGGAGAGGATGGTCAGGTTGGTGGGGCATCTTAGAAGTGACCCCCTGGGCACTCTAGGAACAAGAACAAATAAAGAGGTGCTTGTATCTATGACTGCTAACTAGAGTAAGGGTCATTTTTAAAAATCTCACTTTATATTCACAATGGCCCTAAAGGGGCATTTAAAAAATTATAGCTAGATGCGTATCTTAAGCCACAAGCTCAGGCACGTAGGAAACGTTACTTTGTGTGTGGGGTGCTTATCACTAGTTTTAGAGATAGAACCCCAGGTGGTTGGGTAAGTTGATGCCATCACTTCTTCCCAGCTGCCGCCCAGCCTTGCGTGCTGAAGGTGACAGCCAACGCCGGTCGCTGGGGTCAGGGGCTCATGAGCTCCTTTCTCAGCTGAAATCCTCTAGGACAGCCAGCTCCGTCGTCCCCGGGAGGTGACCCACACAGGTCCCATCCAATCCTTCGTACCTCATGCCTGGGTCTCCGCTTTCACAACTTTGAAGTCAAATATTTGCCTAGTTTATTTTTCGCTTTGCTGCTCCTGTTATAAAAACATTTCCCTGGGGCGCGGGACGCCTCCTGGTGTGGCAGCTGAGCAGAGGAAGGTCAGAGCGTGACAAGCCGCACCGCGGAGAGACATCTCGGTTGACGTCCGGGTCTTAGGCTGGTCCATTTTCGTCCCCGTGATTGTGTGGGAAGAGACAGAGGAAGCCACATGACCTGTCAGGCCACCAGAGTGATGGAAAAGTATGGCAGGACAGAGGGAGAGCCACTTATTTTCAAACTTCGCTTTAAAAACATGGTTGGGGAACCTAAGGCATCTGACTAATATCAATACAAAATCAGATTGCAAAAAAAACCCAAAAATGCAAACAAAGAGCCCAACCGAATTGGTTGCCTTTTCAGAGTCAGCACTGAGGGGTGAAGAACCGTGTAAGTCAATTTTTCTGTTGCTGCAGTTCCTTTTTCTGATTGGAACAATGCTGGTGATTATGCTAAGTTAAGTTCAGGTAACTTTTAAGGGGTTGGGGGAAAGGCTTGATCGGCGTTCAGATATTGTTGAAATCGTTACTTCTGTGGCATTTTGGGGTAGCTACACAAATCAAAATTAGAAACAAGCTGTGGACTATTTATAGACACCTTAAAGCTAAATGCGTATTTACAGTTCAGGGAAGCGGTGCTGGCTGGGTTCTTTATGCCTCACACGTTCAGGGGGATCATTATAGGGGCAATAATAAGGGCACCCCCAAATTGAGGGTTCGAACTGTGGCCATGTCATGTGACCATCACTCCTTAATCTAGTTAATAGCCACAAGCCTTAGTTCTTCAATTCCTACTGCACAGATAGCCGCCTAAATAGCACGTAAGAAGATGCGAGGTAATCTTCCGAGAATCTGCTTTCGTTCTCCTGGATTACCGTTTCTGTAATTACAGCTATTACACTGCACTTGCAGAGACCAGGAGAATGGACCTAACCTCCATTCATTTGCCAGCCTGGGATTAGTGGTTAAAAATCACACGCAAAGGGAGAGTTTAAGTGGATTCTGGGCTGTCTGCTGGTGAATGTACCTGGCTGCCTGAAGAATGCTTCTCTCCCAAACGCGTTAATTGGCATGGCTATGTGTGAAATACGCACTCGCAGAAGCGTCTAGCATGGTGCATGGCAAACATGGGGGAAGGGAGTTGGCATCGCGTGGTTCTTGCTTGTGAGAGGCACCGGGGCAGGTAGAGAGATTCAAAGACCATAGAGAGTCACGCTTCAGCCTGAGACCAAAGCTCACTCAGTAACACCCAGCCTGTCCTTACTTTATATTGTGATTGCTGGTTTCCTGCTTCAACCTGACGGGGCCACGCGATACCTGGATGTGCGGTCAGAGGTTACGCCAGGTCAGAGATGTTCAACCAGCGTTGCCTCAAGAATGTTTCTAAACATGCAGTACCTGACCAGTCAGTCGAGGGGGTTGACCACCCTCCCCTTAGATGGTCAGGTTAAAAAAAAAATGACAATATCCAGCGCAACAATAGCCATCTGGTGTGACTGAATCAAAATTATCCTATCTTTTTGTAAAATCAGCAAAAAAATAAAATATATATGTATTTTGGTGGGCTCCAGAATTTTCGCAACTCTTTTACGTGTGCCGTGAGATGAAAAAGGTGGAAAATTGCTGTTCTAGGTGATTCGGTGGGGGGGCTTTGGATGAACTTAACACATTTAAATCAGGCGTCAGCGTGAAGCAGGTCCCCCCCAATGTGGGTGGGCTTTGCCCAATCAGCGGGGCCCAGACAGGACTAAATAGGTCAGCTTTCCAAACAGGACATTGGCTCTTTTTCTGCCTTTGGACTCAGGTGGGAACATTGGCTCTTCCTGGGCCGCAAGCCTCTGGCCTTGAGGCCAGACCTGCCGTCCTGTGCCAGTGAGTGAGGGTGCAGCCTGAGAGATGCATTCTGCGGTTCTGTCCTGCGTGCACACGCATGTGCCTGGACGGGGGTCCACCCGAGCAGGTGTGCGCCATGCTTTATACCTCGTCGGCGCCGTAGGTCGTGGGCTCCGCATCACCGCGGGCTTGTGGGGAATGTGTGGCGCTGGGACACTGTCAGGAGCCGTTGGGGACTTTCCAGCTCCGTCGCCATCTTACGGGGCCATGGCTGTGGCAGCCCCCAAAATCAGGTGTGACGCCGTCAACGGAACGTCCTTCCGTACCTACTGGCCCCAGTTGCGTCTCTCTGGAGGACCCTCACTCACACAGTCCTCGCGGATCTCTGCCTGCCTACTGATTTTTTAAAATGTTACCCTAAAGTGGGAGGCATGTAGATGGCTGAGTTTTAAGCGGTGCCGCGCAAGCGGAGGTTCTCGTTCACCTGGCCCGTCCTCGCCCCGCGGAGATCACAGCACCTCCCCACCCTGTCGCCTGCCTGTTGGAGAGTCAGAGGCCACCACGCCTTCTTCCTGCCCCCCCTTGGGACAGTCCTCACACCGTTTACCGGGCTCCTCTCCGTCTTGTGCAAACCATTGCCGTAGTTCCCTCATGGCTTCGTTTTCCTTCGGGCACCTGGTCTGCCCGCCCATCCTTCAAAAACATCACCCTGGTTCCATCGACAGTCGGCCCAAAGCGCTCCCTTTACTTCCCATTCCCAGCCTGCGCCGCTCCACGCAGCCCTGTCACTTCCACCTGTTCCACCTGCTTTGCTTGATTTGTGGTGCTGCCCACTCCACTCCGGCCCACCACGGAGCCTGCTGGGACCACCGCCCTGCTTGGCCCTCCAGGACCTGACTCAGTGCTCCTTCCCCGGAGAGACTTCAGTGACACTCGATACCCCGCCAGCCTGGTGCTGCCCGTGTCTGGGTTGCTGCCAAAAGCGACCCCCGTTATTCCTCAGCACCTGAAGGCGCAGCCTCCTCGGCAGCCCCCGGGGACTTGACTTCACCCAAGGAGCCTCCAGGGAGAGCATGTCCCTGTGACATGAAGTTCCGGTCAAGATGAAAGTGACACCGCTGACCTGTGTCCCTTGCCTGTGACTTCCAGTGGAATCCCAGCTGTCAATGCTGGGCAACCGCTGAATAATGAGCTCTCGGGTTTTGCGGGGTTTCCAGGCTGGGTTCCATGTCCTCACATGACCTGATAGCCCAATAGGGCGTCTTTAATGTTTCCAGACAGTTTGTGCAGCACCGCATGGCTGGGTCTTTGAAGAAGGTAAAAACCGCTCCAGATTCCTCGCGAGGGGTCATCTGCGCTTTCCTGGCCTCCCGGAGCTGCGGGCTCTGCGCGGGCCTGTCTCCGTGGGCCTGTGCGCCTGACGCACTTTGCTATTTCTGAGCGCGTGTTCCTCTCGCGGTGCTGGGTGGACCGACGGGACAATGAAGGTCGCCCTACCCCTACCATTTCCCCTGCTGAAACAATACTCTTTCCATTTGCTTTAAAACTACCAGGCGAGGCATGAGTAATGACTCCCAAATTACAAGTGAGAATTAGGGACCCACATCGGGTCGCCCAGAAGGTAAGAGACAGAACTGTAGTTGACAGTCACTCCGGTGCAGCATTGCTCACAATATCCTCTTGGACGACCCGCTCTGGGAGGGAGGGAGGAAATCTGAGCTTAGAAAAAACAGAGTTCTTGACTCTAGGTATTCGTTGGTTGCAACCACTAAGTATTCTTCCACCGCAAACGTCTTTTTAGAAAAGCACACCGTAGGCTTAAACTTTTCTTTTAAAAAGTTCCGGCCCACAGTCCTTTATTTCCCGAACACAATCTTCTTCATCTTGCCAATGATGTTTCGGGGGGGAAGGGCTGGACCTCATTTCCCTGTGAGTACATTTTTCTGCCCAAACCAGTGGTTTTGCTTTTACAGGAAGACCTGAGGCAAACAGAGGGGGAACGTGTTCAGGTAAAGTGAAGACCCTGCTCCGCCCCTGACCTGGCCGCTGCGGCCCCAGGGATGTGGTCAGTGTGGGTCTCTCATCCCCGCCCTCCTGGCCTGTTGTCTCACGCCGGACCCAGGGATTTGACTTACATTCTATAAAACTGTCAAAGACGGGCCCCGTGTCCAGCTTTCCTCAGAATGTTGAAGTCAATCAACCGGGTGCTTTTGTTCAGAGAGAGTCTCGGTCCAGATGGGCGCTGCCGGTCCACAGAGCGGGGGTGGGGGGTGGGGGGATGAGGGGGTGGGGGGTGGGCTGGCTGAGCATTTCCTTCCCCGCGAATGCTGCGCCTGACGTGGGCGTGAACGTGAGGTGCTCCCAGGCTGTCAATTCCAGGTTTTGAAAAATGAACAAAGCCTGCGAGGGATTCGAGTCCAGACAATGTGGTCTGGCACCTGCATGAATCATGCAGCTAACGTGCACCGTGGTTACCTGTGCGTTACGAGTGCACACGCTCCGAGATCATTGCTGTCACCTCGCCGCCCTGCCCACTACGCGTGTTCTGACAGCGGGACGCCGCGTGGGAACGGGAGTCCATGCTAGACGCAGACGCGGATGGCCACTGTGACCTGCAACCTTTGCCTCTCCTCACACTAATTTTACACAATAGTGGCTCCAGAGCAGCCTCTCCCTCCCTGCCAGAGGCTCTGAGACCCAAAACTTCTCACTTTCAATCTACGTGTTTCTAAGAGAATAAGTTGTTTGGCTGTATGTATAGGAAGGTTGCATTTTTTTTGGTTTATGCCTTAATGATATATTCCCCCATGTAGAACGTTTAGAGTCAGGGAAAGACACCTCATGAATTATTTACACTGGTTGAGGAAGCCTCATTCAGGAGAGAACACGCATGAGTGAGAGGAGGAGACAGTAGGGAAAGAAGGATTTTTTTAGTTCTGTCTCTGAGGACAGGGCTTCGATTTCTCTTTATTGGTTCCTGGGTCCTCGAATTGGTCACAGTTCTACAGAGAAACAGAGCTCATAGGTGATGTATCACATAGAATATGCAACGTATTGTTGGCTTATTTGTAGGAAGTGGCTCCCATAGTGTTGGCGGCTGAGATGTCACCCTGCTACCAGAGGAAGCCTCCACACACGTGGGAAGGGCTTCTGCGCCTGCGGGTGGGTGCAGAGGTAGGTCTTTCCCCTGTGTCTGCACCCCACCCCTTTTTCCACCCACAACACCCGCAGGACTAGCGTGTGGCAGATGCGATTCTCAGTTCTCCAGGGAGCTGAGGCGGGGGAAGCCGGGCATGGTCCCCACATGACAAGGGGACCGAGTCCAGGACAGAATTCGTCAGTCCCTCTGCTTCTGGCCTTTCCCGGCTCTGCGGAGGCGGCGCTGGGAGGAGTCGCAGACCTGCAAGCCTGCGTGGCATTTCCATTTAAATGTAAATTACAGGTGTAAATACGGATCCTCTCTGCCTGGCCCTCCCTCTGGATTAGCCGCGCTGCTGCAGCTTTCAATTAACTGAAGTAATTGAGGGGGGACGGCCATGTGGAGAATGTAATGATGGGTAATTTTGATTTTTGGCTATTTTCCGAAAACGTTAAAGACTTGGGAGACTTTTAATGGTAGTAAAAAAAAAAAAAAAGTGCCCACCACTTTTTTTTTTTTAAATGATGCCATTAGTTCCCCTCAATGTTCTATTTAAAAATAGAGGCTGGGACCCAAGAAAAGACCTGGGCAGGTAACCTTGGATTCAGAATTGGATGCGGCGTGAGGAGGCGCTGGTTATAACAATCCGGTGGTGTATTAACAGCCTCACGTACGGTTTCTCAAGTGGCACCTTTCAGTTCTAATGGCCTTTCCAATGACATAATAGCCACTCCCCTGTACTGGTACGTTTCCAAAGCCTGAAACAATTCCAATTTTTCCCCTGCACGTTCCATGTTCAATGGCTTTGCGCAGGAACTGGCTCCAAAGGGCTGATTCCAACCGTGTTTCCACATGTTGTCTCGGGCAGCAGGGGACATCAGTCTCGGGGGCGTGCAGAACCGGGGACAGCGCCAAGGGTGGTTATTGGACAAAGCTTCAGCCTTGAGGACCCGGTGGCTTGCGTCAGCCGCCCCCAATACCCACCTACAGACATCTAAGCCCATTTGTCTTTTTTAATGGGTTTAACCCAACTTCTGGTCACTTTCCAGTGTTCCTCTACGTGGGTCATGAAACCTGGCCGAAGCACCCCTCTGCGCCGTGACTGGCCAGCGTCCTGAGTCCACGGAGGGCTCAGCGCTCGCCTGTGCGCCAGGCTCAGGGGTCCCGGGCTCCCAGAAGACCTACCTGAGAGAGGGTACAAAGTCGTGTCTGCCCATCTCCCTCCCCTGGCCCCATCCCTGTTCATGTCCCCGCAACAGGAAGTGGGCAACAGAGCCTATAAAATCCTGGAAAGGAAAGTGGGAAGGGAGCTTTGTGCAGGCCCCAGAAACCCTCCTGGTGCTCGGGCCCCTTGCTGAGCACCCAGGTGCCACCACAGGACCTGATCCAGAAGGTCCCCTCAGCTCAGTCCCTGCCAGGGCCATGCTCAGCCTGCGCTGGGCGGTAAGAAGATGTCCCCTGCAGGGGCTGCGGAGAGTTGGCTGAGAGGTCTCGGGTCGCACACACCAGGACCATGTTTTCTGTTTTTCTGTTCCCTCCCCAGCTGTCGCCTGTGAGGAATTCATCAACACCTGCGGCACGAGGAGTGGAGAACAGAGGGGAGTGTTGGGCCTAAGCATTTGCAACTTGCACTAAAGTTTTGTTGGAAAGAGGCTGCCTTTTGAACCAGACACCGCATTCCTAGGACCTTAAGGATTATGTTCTGCTGCTGACTAGGGACTAGGAAGACAGAAAGGGAATAAATGTGGTTTCATGTCGTGTGCAACTGGTGTGACATTGTCAAGGGGCAGAGGCACTGGGAACTCACCTGCAAGGGGTGGTCTGTTCACGCTCCACCTCGCCCCTCCCTTGGGGGCCTGTTGTGCGCAGACCCCTCCTGCCCCACCAGCCTTTGCAGGAAGAGCCGGCATGTTCCGCGTTGATGCCAGCCGCACAGGGACACCCCGTGCCGGGCAGCGGTGACCAAAGAAAGAGGCATCGCAGCAGAGCCCTGGCAGCCAACAAGGGTGGTTTTATTTATTTCAAATTGTTATCACGGCTTGATGAACACACTGCAAGGAGCTACGCGGCCCCGACTCTGCTCGTATAGGCTGGTTACGGGGGACCAGGTGCCGTTTCTCTGCCGCTTGGAAAAGTTGAAGGTGCTTCCTGCTTCTCCCTCTCCACCATCCCTCCCCCACCCATGAAGCCTTTCAGCCCAGAGGGAATTGCACATCGTGTAGGTATTTTGTGAGCCTCCGTTAAGATCTCCTGACAAAAATACTCTCAATGAAGAAACATTTTTCCCAAAGTGGAGTTAAGTCATACTATTCCCCCCTTGAGGTGTTGCTTTTATCCCCGAAACGGTGTAGGTCGAGTTGCTTCCATGTCAGTGCGAGATTCTGCACGTGTCCAAGTGCCTGCATGGTTTCAAGAACGATTTCAGTTTCCTTTCTCAGCTCAGCTAGACTTTGGGCGAGTGTGCTGAGCGTAAACTGAACGGCTTCCCAGGGCTGGAAGATGGTTCGCTTCGCCTCGCTGGTGGGCAGGTTGCTAACCACCCTGGGCACCGGGGGGCTCTCAGGGCCTGCCCGCCTCTCCCAGGGACGGGCAGTCCCGGGCCTTCAGCCGGCCAGCCGGCTTTTCTTCCCGGAGGATCAACACGACCGTGGCTTTTCCGAGGCGGCCCTCATTGGCAGTCTACCTGCGTTCCGGGAGCTGTCACAGCTTCTCTTCTGCAGAGCCAGGGCCACCAGGGAGACGATAGCTTTTCACATCTGCACAGGAGACGGCAGTTGAGCACCCTTAGCAAGAGATGCAAAGATTCAAGAGTGTGGGGAGCACTTCTGTTTCCTTCCCCCAAGAATTGAAGAAAACCGAAGCCAAAGGGGAGGATGCTGGGATGGCACTGGAATATCTTTCCCCATTTAGTACGAACTTGACACGCTGGGCCCTCAGGACGGACCGTCTGTCACTGGCTACTTCCTGTGGTCCCAACAGGTTTCTCAAGAGCCAGGGTGGTAGTTTCTCAGTCCACGCGACCCATTTGTTGCAGGTAAGAAGCCGACATTCGGCCTGCGCACATCGAGGGACAAGGCAAACCACCCAAACGTAAAACTACTTGGGCTGTAGGGTGCCACCCGCACCTGAGACTTTCACGTCGCATACCTGACAACTAAGGTTAGCATTTCTAACCTTAGAGAAGGGAGAAAGCAGGTGTGCGGAACTGGGGCCATTTACAAAGGGGTCCTTTTGTGTCCGCCAGCCAGGCATCGACGGGAGCATTTCACAGGCAAGCGTGTAACCCGCCGCCTGGCCCGCCACGTGCCTGCCAGCGAAGGCCCAGGATGTGGACAGCAGGTATGAAAGCGTTGTCTCTGGACACGGAGCCCATTGTCCTCTGCCCTGGGCCACATGAGGGCCATGGAGGCTGGAGGAAGTGCCACGGCCACTCACCTCCTGTCCTGTCGTCCGGCCTTATCTTTAGACAGTAAGGAGACTTGGTAGGTGTTCCCTTGTAGTGGGATAACTGGTGCTGGTAGACACTGAAGCCCCAATCTCATCTGCACGCACAAAACTGCACCCTGCCGAGGCGCCTGGCCAGCTCCTGGAAAAGCACGTGCGTTTCTTTCCATGACATGGTGGCTTCTTGGTGCACTAGTGGTCGCAAGAGTCCCGCTCTGAGGAAGACGAAGTCATTTTTAAGTAGCAATAGAGCCAACTCTCTGATCGTTTAGCATTTTAATAACAATCCACCAACCTGATGTTTTTTGGGTGCCCCGTGTTTTCACAGAGTCACTGCGCCTTGATTCCACTTTGACCTCCACACCGGCCCGTTTCCAGTGATTCAGAAACAGAGGCCCCGTTGTGCTGGGTAATTTTTCAATGTCCGTCAGCTAGAACGAAGCGCATCGGAAGTGAGCAGGTAGCCTTCTCTGTTTCAGGCTCGTACTGTCGGGGACTCCGTACCTTTCTCACGGAGTGGCTGGAAGGAGTGTCATCCTCATTCGTCCAAACCGCTTATTTTTCACTGGTTCGTTGAGACGTACTTCACTTACCATACCATTCTCTCACTGTGTGCAACTCAGTGGTTTTTAGTATATCTGTAGATATATGCGACCATAAACCCCAGTCGGTCTTGGAACAAGTCATTACCTCAAAAAAAAAGCCCGAAATGTTTTTTACGTACTTATAAACATGTCTTTACATACACCTGAGAAAACCAAATACAAGAAATCTTCTCAAATTTATATACAACACAAGCTTCATTTTTTTACCTCCTAAATGCCTGGCTTGTGATTAAATAAACAATGACAGCATCTATTAGGTGCTGGTGGAACAGCCAATATTTCACGTTTGTAGGATGCGGCAGAGTGAACTCCGGGCTCTCTGTTCTGCCTTCATGCTTACCAGGCAGCTCAGCGGTTTCCTCTCTCTGCACCTGGGGCCCCCCATGCACCAACTGACTTCATGGCCCTGAAGAGAATGAGATGGGAGTCCGGGGACAGAATGGCCCTACAGGGCCACAGCCACCTGAGCTCCCGTGATTCAGTGTTGCAAAGTTCCAGGTTGTGAACATGCCTGCTTTCTAACCATCTTACGTGTGAGACCGTCCGCTGTCAGCACATCACAGCAAGGACCCCAGCTCAGCGGTGCAGGTTGATTTCCCCAAGGCCCCGTAAGTCGGGAGCGGGGAAGACGGAGTTGGAACTGCCCCAGGATGGCCTCCGCATGACACCTGGTAAGAAATGGGCTTTTGGATACTAAGATTGGCCAAGAGGCAGCAGAGCAGGTCTCCTGCGATGATTTACCTGTTTATTTGTGGCCGTTAGCAGGGCTGAGGTGCGTGGGTGCTGGAAACTAGAGTCGTGTTATTTCTCAGGTGCACATCGGAGTTGGATGTGGAGGCAAAGACCAATTATAATGCCCCAGGTGCCTTTTCTTTGGTTTTAAACATCATGGACATTTAAACAGGCTAAAAGGGTTGGCTGACATTTACCTTTTATCTTTTTTAGTTCCCTGGGCTGAAGGTTCTTATTTGATGGATGGCTGGTTGTCTGGTGTGGGGCTGTGGACTCTGGTAATGTCACGCCAGTTTCCTCTGACTCTGGGGTCAAGATTCTAATTCACGGAGACCCTCCGGCCTTGACCTCAGGTGCTGTGACCCATCCACGTCACTGTGCCAACACGTCCGTTTAATGGGAACTAAGTCAGGCAGCTAAGGTGCAGGGACACGGCTGGGCCAGCCAAGGTGGGGGCCTTCCTGACGGGCTTCCCAAGTCGGACGTCCCGCACTGCCTTCTGCGTGCAGGGAGGCCGAGGTCAAGGTCAGGAGCGGTGTCCCCTGCGATTCTCATTCTGGGTTGTGGCTCTGCTGGGCCTCCCCATCTCCCAGGAGACACTTCTTTCAGGTTCGATGCCTCACCCTGGACTGAGCGCCTCCTCTTAGCAGGTCTGCTTTATATTCCAGTGACTGTTTATCAGCAAAGTTGACTTTGTAAGATCCTTAACTCGTTTCCTTCATCGGGGTATCTCAGGGAGCATTTTTAAGAAAGATTTCAGGGAAAGAGAAAAGGTGGGAAGTGATGGGGCGAGAGAGAGACAGAATCACTGTTCTCATCTTGGAAATCAAGATTCATTGTCAAGGGGCAGAGAAATAGAATGTCTACAAAGGCATTTCAAAAATGCCGTCCAATAATTTAATGGGTATGCAAAGTATAGTTGTTTTCTGACTTACAGGACTTTTTCCCGTTCCCTTTTTAACAATAAATCCTAGGATGTCATTGTTCTCTCAACCTGAGAAGTGCTTAAAAAACTGGTCATGATCACTCACGCAGCTCATTTCTTCTTTGCTGTAGAGAGGCACCGTATCAAAGGCTGCTGAGTGTGGGCTGACCCGGAGGCTCCGCCTTGGCTGACGGAAGGTGTGGGCTCTGACGGCCGCTGGGGTCCAGATTCAGACTGTGGCCGAAGGGGGTGACGGCTCTTGCTGAGAAGGTGCTGGGACCTCACTCTCAGGGCAGCGGGAGCGCCCTGCCTGCCTCCGGAGGGTTGCGGCAGGCGCTGCCACTGTGGGGTGCCTGCTGAGCGAGTGGGCCCCACCGAGGCACCGTGCACCCCACCTCCTGTAGGTGGAGGGTGCTGCCTCCCCACCCCAAGAGCTCCCGGGTCCAGGCCCACTGGGAGAGGCTGAGAGGTGGTCCTGGAGGCCCAGAGGCTACGGGGGGCAGGACATGGCTTTCACCTCAGCGGCCACCTTCAGAAGAGGTGGGAGCCCTGCCACCCTGCCAGCCTGTCCGCGGAGCACCCCAAAGCAGAACGGGCACGTCTACTCTTCTGGCAGCTTCCATGCTGCGGACAACTTCTTCCAACGGCCGTTCTCCTTTTGTCTCGTACTGAGCAGGCCCCAGAGAAGGTGTATCCAGCTGGGAAGGTCCAGGGCAGAGAAGCGGGCGGTGCAGGGCTGTGCAGAACACCAGCCGGAAGGAGCGGCCCACGGTGGCTGACGGGGAGAAGTTTATCTCCCCGCAGGTCTAGGAAAGAACCTGCACTTTTCTGAAAAACGTGTCTCCTCCTCAGGAGCTACGAAGCTGAAGGTGCCGTGGGTTTTCTATACACTCTGGGGACAGGAGCCAGGAGCCCTGCCAGCAGAGGGCCGGGGACAGCCCCGGGGTGGCGCAAGTCCCAGCCATTCCGTGCACACTTGTTTATCTCGGGAGCTGCACCTGGGTGCTTCCTTCCTCAGGAAAGTATCCAAACACTTGGGAAAGCTGTTTGCCCAGAGCTGATATTGGAAGCTTCTTCCCTCCCCGCCACATTTGTAAGGTAAATAAATACATTGAATACGCCTCTACCCTGGATTAATTAAGTAAATAGCATGTCTGTTCACTAGACTCATTTTCTTTAATTAAAAATTTTAATTACCATCCCTTCGTTCACTGTCCCCTTTGCCAACAATCGGCTCCTTTTCCACATCTACGGGTCTGTTCCTGCCTTGTCTTATCTGTTTGTTTTTATTTTGATTCCACGTGTAAGTGAAACCACATGGTATTGGTCTTTCTCTGTCTGACTTCTTTCACGGAGCAGGAGGCCTTTGGGCATATTTGCAAACGGTATAATTTCGTTCCTTTTTGTTGCCAAGTGACATTGCACTGCATTGCATACGTGCACCGCATGTTGCTGAGTGACATTGCACTGCATTACATACATGCACCGTGTGTTGCTGAGTGACATCGCACTGAATTACGTACGTGCACTGCGTGTTGCCGAGTGACACCACACTGAATTACATACATGCACTGTGTGTTGCCGAGTGACATCGCACTGCATGACATACGTGCACCACATGTTGCTGAGTGGCTTTGCACTGCATTACATACATGCACCACGTGTTGCTGCGTGACTTTGCACTGCATTACATATGTGCACCATGTGTTGCTGCATGGCTTTGCACTGCATTACATACGTGCACTGCATGTTGCTGTGTGACTTTGCACTGCATTACATACGTGCACCACGTGTTGCCGAGTGACATTGCATTGCATTACATATGTGCACCGTGTGTTGCTGCGTGACATTGCACTGCATTATATAGAGCACCACATGTTGCTGCGTGACTTTGCACTGCATGACATACGTGCACAGAATGTTGCTGAGTGACTGCACTGCATTACATACATGCACAGCGTGTTCTTTTGCCCGGCCATCTCTTGTCACTGAGGCTGCTTCTGTGTCTTCGCTTTTATTAGTAATGCTACAGTGAGCATAGAGGCCCGTATCTTTTCAATTAGTGTTTTGGGTTTTCTTTCTTTCTTTTTCTTTTTTTGATAAATACCCAGAAGTAAAATGGCCAGATCGAATGGCAGGTCTATTTTAAATTATTTGAGGAAAGTCCATACTGTTTTCCACAGTGGCTGCTCCAGCCTGCATTCCCACCAACAGTGCACCAGGGCTCCCTTTCTCCATGTCCTCACCAGCGCTGGTTGTCTGTGGATGTATTGATGATGGCCCTTCAGACAGGTGTGAGCTGGTATCTCACTGTGGCTTTAATTTGCATTTCTCTGGTGATTAGTGACATTGAGCATCTTTTCATATGTCTGCTGACCATCTTTGTGTCCTCTTTGGAGAAGTGTCTATGCAGGTCCTCTGCTGGGTTTATTATCTTTTATTTTAAGATTTTATTTATTATATTCAGAGAGAGGGGGAGGGAGGGAGGCAGAGAGGGAGAGAGACATCAATGTGTGGTTGCCTTTCACCTGCCTCCAGCTACAGACCTGACTGGAGACCTGGTTTGCAACCTGGTTACGTGCCCTGGCTGGGAATCCAACCCAATAACCCTGGGAATCATCTAAATGTAGAAGTGAATTTGGATACATTCTTGGCCTGCCTTCATAGCTGTGAGAGGACCTTCAAGAGTCCAGTGGGAGATCTTTCATAAAAGTTCCAGTAGACAAACTTCAAAAACGACTTATGTGATTGGTTTGCATTATTCCTCCATTTATGTAAATAATGAGGCAAATTTTAATGAGACCAGACTTAATTGTACAAGCAAGCCTGATCTTACTTTGATTACCTTTGATCAAAAATTGAGGATGACTCTGAGTGCAGAACCAAGGTCAAGGGTGACGTGTATGCGTTTCTAACACTGTGTTCTCAACGCCTTGTGAACTTCACTGGCTGAAGCCCCAGGGATATAATCCCAGAATAATTGTGAAGTCATCAGAATTCAGTGAACCGCTTGTAGGAGGCACTGTGCACAATCATAAAATGTCAGGGCTCCAGCAACCAGCATCAGGTGCTGACGTATAAAAGGGTCACTGTCACTTTTTAACACAAACATTTTTTTAGCATCTCAAATGTGGAAGGGATGAGACCCCCTTGCACTGGGTGGTTTCTGGCTGGAATGAAAATTAGGATTGCCTTGGTTCTCATTTTGAGGATCTCAGTTCTCACATCCTCACAAAGCGATGGGGTTCTTAATTTTGTACCTGCACCCACGGCCACACAGGATAAGGGCAAAATTCCCCAGTTTGCTTTGCATTTGCCTAAGTTCAGATCTGCAAGGTAGGACTAAAGAAAAATGTGCAGTTTCTAAAGCACGTCTTGAGTGACAGTCACTTCCCTTTATCACAATTTCTATTTCCTAGAACTTTCACATGCATATACTGGCTTCTCATCAACTACAGCGGAAAAGAGGGCATTATTCCAGGTCAGGCCCAGCAACCTTGTCCTAAAGGACCAGAGAGTAAGTACTTCAGGCTCTAGTAATTAATGGGAATAATATAAGATTGGAGTTAAAAATAAAGTCGGGCGCTAGTTAGTGATGAGAACAGATTCTAACTGGGAATATAACATTGCAGTAGGGAGGAGACCCATGGGAACTGAACTCTATCTACAAAAATAGCCTCAGGGGCTCCTGTTGTCCTTCCATTCACCTGTGACACCACATCATCACTATAATCAAGGCAAAAGACCTACCTATCATCTCCAAAACTGCCTCTGTGTCCCCTTGTTTTCCCTTTCTTTCTTTTGGTGGAAGAACATGTAACATGAGATGCACCTGTATAAGGAGGTGTTAAGTGCACAGTACAGTCTCATTGGCCCTGGGCCCTGTGCTACCCTGCATGACTCTAGACGGGGTGCCTTCTGCACGACCACAACTTTGCACCAATTGAACAGCTCCCCTCCCCCCTCTCCATGATCCCTGATAGCCGTGTTCTGTTCTTTGCCTCCACGAGTTTGAGTATTTTGGGTGACTTAGAGAAGGGGAATCATGCAGTACTTTTCCTGCTATGACTGACTTAGTTCATGGAACCTGATATCCTCCAGGCTCATCCATGTTGTCACACATCATAGGATTTCTTTCTTTCTAAAGAGTAATATTCAGTTATATATTCAATACATATCTGGATTGCTTCCATATCTTGACTATCATGAATAGTGTTGCTAGGCTGTATGTGGGTGTGCGGGTATTCGTTGGAGATCCTGGATTCAGTGCTTTTGCATTATACAAAGAAGTAGAATGATTGGATCATCTGACTGTTCTAGTTTTAATTTTTGAGAAACCTCCATATTTTGTGTAGTGGCTGCAGTGTTCTACATTTCCGCCAACAGTGCACGTGGGTTTCAATTTCTCCATCCTCACCAACACTTGTACTATTTTGTTTTAATAAGACACTCAAATGTTTAGAGGTGTTGATCTGATTGTGCTCCCCTGGTGAATTGGGAAGCTGAACATCTTTTCATGCATCTGTTGGCCATTTGCATGTCTTCTTTGGGGAAATATGTATTTAAGTCCTTTGCTCATATTTGAACACAAGTTATTTGTTTGGCATTGTTTTTACCATTGTGTTGTAGGGCTTACTTATTTATTTTGGCTATCAGTCCCTTATCAACTGTACGTAGAGTCTAATGGTTAATGTCATGTCCCTTGCCTGGACCAAGAGCTCCCAGGCAAACATTTTTTGAATCAGCAGTTAATGTGTTTTCTCTTATGGTTTTAATAATAACATGTTCTATCCTCTAGCTTACTTTCTTGTAAGAACACAATATGTAGCACGTATAACATACGAAACATGGGTAATCAACTGTTTTCGTTGTTGGTAGGACTTCCGGCCAACAGCAGGCTGCTAGAAGTTTTGGGGGAGTCAAAAGAGCTTTGACCACACAGGGTCAGCACCCCACCTCCGTGTTGTTTCCGTGCGTATCTTGTTGGTTCTACTTCTCTGCAGAACCCTGGACGTTAACATGGTTGGCAAATGTTTTCTCCCATTTCGTAGACTGCCTTTTCATTCTGTTGGTTGTTTCTTTTGTTTTTCAGAGGAATGTAGTTTGATTTCCCCCCACTTGTTTACACCATGTAGACCAATGGAGCAGCACAGAGAAGCCAGAAATAAACCCACGCAGATACGATCAACTCACCTTCCACAGGTGCCAAGAACACTCCATGGGGAAAGTAGCCCTTCAACGAATGGTGCTGAGAAAACTTGATAGTCACGTGCAAAAGAATGAAATTGGACCCTTACCGTACATCACGCATAAACATAATTTCAAAATCGGGAAAAGGATTAAAATACAAGACCCGAGACAATAAAATTCCTAGAAGAAAATGTAGGAGAAAATCTTGACGTTAGTTCAGGAAATCATTTCTTGATATAAAACCAAAAGCCCAAGAACAAATGCCAAAAATAGGTATGTGATGCTATATCAAATCTGTCTTCAAAAGATTGTGAATTTTTTATTCTCCATTGTTCAGGCATGAAAAGGAGATGGGCTGTGGGAGTTGGCTCCTGGATGGCTCATGGGCACCCTGAGGCCACTTCTACAGGTGGTTTCCGCAGGGGTGAACGATGAGGTCTGATCCCTGCTTGCGGGGGGCTGGAGGGGGAACTGAATCAAGTAGAAATGCTGAGTAACCACTTCTGCCGTCTCACGTGCTTCAGAGCAACTAGCAGTTTTCTGCATCTGTCAGTCTTTAAAGTCAGCCTCCTGATAGTTTATTTTTCTCTTCCTCTCTCTCTTTACACCACATGCACTGTTACGTGATGCCGATTTTCGGTTTCATTGTAATTTTATGCCTCGAATGGCCCTAAATTCTGCTTAAAATGGTAGAAGTATGGACACTTCTAGAAACAGAGCAATGCTGAGGGAAGGAGAAAGAGGAAATGTGACTTCAAAAGGCTTGCGTGATACTCATTTTATGTTTAAACTATCACATAGTCATTTCAGAATATGTATTTAGATAAGTAATTTCAATGCAAAAAAAGACTGAAGTTGGAAAAAGAGGAGAGAGGAAAACAATGAAAAGTTTACATTTTTCTTGGTTGTGTAGGATGGGGAAAAAATGAAATGTATTTGCCGGATTGGTTTCCTCTGTGTTTCATGTCAAAACAGCAGAAGTGAAACCAGGATGAGTATCACCGTCCCAGTAACCGTGAGATTTTTATTGGTAAGACTGACACTATTTTGTCTTTAGTTTCACCTTGTCATCCAAATGCATTGGGTTGTTTCTGCCACTATATTTCCAGTGTGTTTAAACAGCTGGGTTGCAGAAACATATTCACACGAGCATCTATTTTAAGGGCAAAATTTATAAAAGAGAAAGGTAAAAATGGTTGAACATTTCTCCAGCTGTGGTATTCTTTTCATTGGTATTTATTTTGCCTGTTTTCTAAAGAAATGATCAGACCCCACACTGACCTTTGAAACTTAGAGTGATGACGTGTATCTAGAGTCTAAAACTGCCGGAAGTGAGGCTGCTCCAGGGACCAGGGGGGATTCGTGGTGGATTCTGCGGGGTTATCTGACCAAAAGGACGCCAGGGGCCTGGCCTACGCTTTATCCCCCTTTCCTTCTTCGGATTTCATCACGCGTTTTAAATCTCTCAACAGGCTGGTTTTCCCAAAGTTTTTATTTCACAAGATGCTGACCCTGCAAGTTCTACTGATAACGGACATACCTTCGCATGTCGTGAATAGGGCTGGAAACCATGTTCTTCCTTGGGCATTTGTAACAGGTCCCTGCCCAACCCACCCAGGATTTACACGTGACACGCTGGCAGCATTCGCCTGCCTGGAGGGGACAGTTGGATCCAATCAGTGTCAAGTATTTTTCTTGAACCCGTGGAGCTCTGGGTAAAGAGGAGCCCCGCAGCGTTTTCTTTTTTGGTGTCTCTCCCAGACTTTTTCAAACAGGGTCCTGTGTTTCGGGGCCCGTCACTCCTTGCCTTCGGGAGTGTGCGCCTCACGGGGTCGGCTCGGTGGCCGCAGGTGACAAGTTTTGAGCTCCTCGCCCTCCGCGCTCCGTTGCTGAATGGAGCAGAGCCAGGGTTCTGACCAGCAGACCGTCTTCTCTAGGTGACGAGCATTCTCGCTTTGGGCATTTAGAACTGGGTTGATGAAGCGGCGGAGCCCTCTTGGAGGAGAGTATGAATGAACTGACGGTAGAGGAAAGAGAAACATGCTTCCATTTTCCAATATTCCCATTTTGCGCTCTTCGCTGTTCCTCACGTGCTGACTAACCCTGATTTCGGGCTGCCCGACCTCGTTGCTGACGATCCCTGACCTCACACCTCCCCTCGCAGACCCGGGACGCAGGTTGTGGCGTGTGCTGTGACCGACGAGACTGGTCTCCATGCTAAGGGTTTACCGGTTCAGGTTTTACTTCCTCATTTCAGGTGACAGGGACCAAACCTAGCTCGCATCAGCTCCCGGTGGAAAGAGTGCGAATACTAACTAGTCCAAACTCAGTTCGCAGTTCATCTCACAACGTCCCCACCTGGGTGGTTCCCGTGGGGCTCAGAACGGCGTCCCCTCACCTGCTCTCTGTCACTTTCTATACGTGGGATGCGGTACACGGGGACACAGCAGACAACGACCATGCGGTTTCTGAATGGTCATCTTTCTAAACCATTACCGTTGGAATTTTGTTCTTCAAAAGGTAAGCTACACAGAAAGACATTTCCCCCCAGAATAAAAGTTGTAGCCCTTCCCTGCAGTAAATTTTTACTACATAAAAAGTAAAAATAAGAGGAATAAGACCCTCCTGCCATCTTATGATTAAGAGTAAGAAGAAAAATTAGTATTTTAAATTTTATGGTACACGCATTTATATACTTACAGATTTTATATTAGAATTATACTGTTTTAAAATACTTCCTGTCCTTGCTTAAATGTAAGCATGATCCTCCACCCTCGCCATGATATTGTATCTTTGCAAACAAAATTTTTAATAGTAAAGTCCTAATATTTGGGAATAATCTTAGGAAATATACCTATAATATACAAGATAAAATAAAACATAATATTATGTGTCACCATTTTGGGTGATTTTTGTCTATTTTTCTTCTTTTAATTGCCTCCTTATCTGCTTATGAATCCTCCTTCTTATTTATTTTATTTTTCTTTAAAACTTAGGAAACACACAATTCTGTTTGAATTACTTCATGAGCTACTTTGAAGACATTTTTTCAGACATGGCTTACTTTCTGTGAATGTTATTGATTTAATTACTTTATTATTGTTGTTACATTGGTCTCATTTTCCCCCCACTGCTCTCCCTTGTCCCACCCTCCCCCTCCGCCTCCCACAGTCAACCCCACATGTTGTCCACGTCCACGGGGCATTTATACTAGTTCCTTGGCTATGATCGTTTAAAAATTTATACTTAGTCCCGTTCTTGGAAGTCTGAAAGAACAATGCATTTCCCACCTATCACGGCCATTGCCTTTCCCCCCTTCTCGGGACACCCCTGTCCTCCTGCACCCCGTTCTGGTCTGTCCTGGAAGGGGGCCATTCATCTAGCTCCGTGTTGGTGTTGAGATGGGGCAGCTGGACATTCGTTACTCTCCTAGGCGTTGACACGCGTCTCCTCTGCCATCTGAAGTCCGAACGTGGTGGGGGTGTTAGGTTCCTGGTCAAACTCCTGCTGCCGGTTCTTTATTTCACGTGGGGAGCTGGTCCCAACACCAACTTTCTTTCCCGCTGTACACGCTGAGAAAGTTATCTTCGGAGAAGCTGGCAATGTCCATGTTTATTTTCAAATAAAAACAGCTAATGAGCAGAGCTTATTAAATCCATTGATCACAGATTATCCCTTTATCTTCAAAACTTGAATGCGAAGTATTATGAGATTTCCACTTGCATCCTGGGAGGTGTTGGACGCGTTGGGATTTCGGCATGAGCAGCTGGAGCACACGTGTAAGGAGCGAGGCTGACGGAAGTGCGGGCCTGCGAGGCGCAGGGCAGATTTCCACGGCCGGCTGGCTGGGGAGGCTGTCAGAGGTTTGGGAAGAGAGATGTGAGACACTAATTATCACCCTTCCCACAATGGCTTTCCTCCCCCCTAACTAGAAAAGAAAAAAAAACAACAGCCTCTCTCTCTGTATAAATGGCAAATTATAATTTCCGTGTCAGATTGGTACATATTAAAATTCATAAAAATTTCTTCCGGCTTTGTCGTCAGAGGCCTTTTCATTCGGGATTTAAATTTTTCATCACTGGGATCGGACAGGCCTGGGTTTGAATCCCAAGTTTTTAACCTTCTAGCTGCGTGTCGTAGAGAGTTCAAGTTTCATACGAAGGGCTTCTTATCTTAAACATTAGA
The DNA here is from genome assembly GCA_004026585.1 of Noctilio leporinus. Taxonomy (NCBI): domain Eukaryota; kingdom Metazoa; phylum Chordata; class Mammalia; order Chiroptera; family Noctilionidae; genus Noctilio; species Noctilio leporinus. The sequence continues at coordinate 11,717 of PVIW01006374.1, read as the reverse complement.
AACCTTCCTGTCAGGTTCATGATTGATGGACATAATGTTTGTAAAGTACTTATCAGAGGTGGCGCACGGCTGGCTTGACGTGTGCGCTGATAATTACTGCAACATCATTATTCATGCCTGTAATTGCTTTCTCGGTGAAATGGAGGCAATCGAGTATTGAGTTCCTGTCCGGCTATGGTCCTACAGTCAGCCACTTGCTCCTCCATTATTTGGTAAATTTTTTCCCAGAAATGTTTGGAACAGAGGAGACCGGGGCAGTTACTATGGATTTGGTGTCATTGCCTGAGTGTGAAATGCCGCTGTTTCCCGTTTCAGCAGAAATGTGCAGTCACTGGGCCAGAAAAAAGGGAAGAATCAATCCCACTTCAGAATCTTCCACTTTATTGGATAAAATAAAATTAGAATCCGTGTGTTCAATCAAGGATGAAACCATAATTCATTTTCCTGGAAAAGAAATTGCACCTTCTTTTTTACGTGTCTAAAATCAATTAAATAAACCTGACTTGCTTTTATGATATCAAATATATATATATATATTTTTTTTTTATAGAACAAACCTCCATCAGCAAGCGATGAAAGTGCAACTTCCATTTCGTATCATTAGCAAACGTGCCCAGCCTCCTCTACGCCATGGGAGAGCCAGGAGATTTTCACTTTTCAGGACTGTTTTCTGGGTCTCACTCCCAGCTGATAAAAATGTGAACTAACACAAACAATACAGAGAAACAGGCTCCAGTGTTTTGGAGTCCCACCCCACAGAGAAGTCACTGTCCTCGTGCCTGTTCTTACTAACCCTCCCTGGCATAGTCTGAGAAGCCACCGTAAGAAAACAAAAACCGTTGAGATCTGAACATATTTTGCAAGAAAATTCAAAGCCCAAAGCAGCTGTGAGACTTAATTCTCTTGGAGATGAGGTACCGTGACTCTTGGGTGGCACGAGGCTGCGGAGGGGTGGGTCACGGTCCCACAGCACCAACCCCCTGTCCCCTCCCCTGTCCCCGGGCAGTGACTAGAGTCCTTATTCCACTAAGATACACAACTGAAACCCCAGGTCCTGCGGGTCCAGTTTGCGATAGCTCATCAATATCGCTGGGCACGGAATATTAGAATATGATTAACAACCCTCCATGTTTTCATCTCAAGGTTGCTATTTTCTCTCCTCCTGGGGACAGAGCCCGGGCAGCTGGGCCATTATTTTATGAGGCTGTGGCACCGTAGCTGGAGATTTTACCGTCTTCATCGGCTCCGTTTCAGTCACGCAATGGAAATGCACGGGGAACGCTCCGCAAGCCAGGGGAAGCCAATCACACAGCAGCGCCAACCCTAAGACATGAAGCGCATCCCTGCTTCTCAGACTTCATGCTGGAAACGGCAACAGCTCGTGAAGGCTGTGCACGTACGCAGCTCATGGTTTGTTTCGGGGCACACATGTCTGTCCGTGTGCCCCCTTCATCTCAGTCCCACGGCCATCGCTTTGTGCAGCACGTTGCAGAGAGGCGGGTGCAGAGATCCGACGCTGTGAGCATGTGGGCGCCTCAGGCCGCCTTCTGAGAGCTTGGGAGGTGTCAGGGCCCCGGAATGAAGCAACGGGGCCCGGAAGGGTGGCAAAGCCTCAGGAGACAGTAGGGTGTCTTTTTATTGTTTAATAAAACATTTTTTTTTTATTCTTGTTTATTCTATTACAGTTGCCCCGCTTTCCCCCCTTTGCCCTGCTCCGCCGGGCCCACCCTCCACTCCCACAGCCCATCCCCACACCACTGTCCATGTTCGTGCGTCACGCATACACGTTCCTTGACTTAATACAAGGACTTAAGAAAACAAGGTAAGACATACCCATCTGGAAATGAATCTGCTTAAAGACAGAACTTTCTAGGCAGCTTGCAGTCCCAGAATATTCGGAATGTTTCCATTTGGGAAAAGCACATTGAGCAGGGGCGGAGAGAAGGTTTTTGCTTGTAAACACTCCACAAAGAATTTAACGCGATTTCACAAAGCGGTTGGATGGAGCGCCCGTGTCCTCCATTCTCCTGCCTGCGCTGCAGGTGCCTGCACATCCGTGTGCCTGTGTTAGCACCTACTGTGACCAGGAGAGAGACTCCTTTTGCTCAGGTTGCCTTACTTCTCCAGAGATATTTTTCTGTCTTAGAAGGAAAAGGCGAAGAACAGGGGCCCAGGGGAGGCCAGGCCAGGGGAGCGTGGTGCCACCAGGTAAGAAATTGTCTCTGTAGCCTTGGCAAGCATTTGGCTGGCTCACCAGGCTCTTGGAGTCATGATCCTAATTGAAGAGACATACCGAGGGGTCAGGGGCTTGCGTCTTTTATCAGGGAACAGGGTAAAGAAATAGGGTAGGGAGTTCGACAAAAGCGAGCTTGCCTCTCTAAAAATTTATTCCGGTTTCTTTACACAGGGACTGTGGGCAAGACAGACATAGGAAGGCTTGTTTGAAAAATATTTCCTGCTCTATAACCTTCTCTACCTTTGTTATTTTCCTCAACATCTAGTTTTGAAAAGAATTCCGACATGTATAAACTGGAGGCAGTAAACTGATCCCCAGGGCCCACCCAGGTTCAACGGCTGGGAGCATTTGGCATCTTGATTTCTCTGTATGTACATTTCCATCACCCTGGCTCTACCTTCTCTCGGCCAAATGCTTCTAAACCGAAGGACCAGTTACATTCCGCCCATTCTCTCATGTTTGTAATTACACCCTTTAACTCCACTCGTTCTGCAGCGCCCACCAGACTTTGCAGCCCCCGAGGGGTTGAATGTAAAGGGTGTCGGATGTGTCCACTGTCCCCGACTCTGGAGGTGTCTGGGCCCCCCGACGCCCGGCTCTTTCCCCTCCACCCCCGGTTTCCTCTCACTGCAGGGAGCGCGCTACACGTTTGATGAGATTCAGTTTAATTTTTTTTCCTGTAATACAGAAAATGCTGTGCACATCATATCATCCATCACTTAAGAGCTGATGAGTCCAATCCTTGATTTTCCAGATGCGTGAGGGAGGGCTCAGAAGACACGTTAGTGATGTAAGTCGCATCCGTAGTGGTGACTTTCTAAAAATCTGACACACCAAGGTCAGCACAAGCCCCGCCTCCTGCAGAGACAGGCTAGGAACCGTGGCCTGCGGAGTCAGGAGCCCTTGCTCCAGGAGGGCTGCAGCGGAGGTCAGTCCTGGCATCACCCCTGCCGGCGACACCCAGGGTTAGGAACTCAGAGACCATCTTCAATCAATGGCAGCCTCCCAGTCTGTGGCTCTGAGAGGAGAACAGGTTCAGAACAAAGACCAGATTCGGGTTTCTGGCAGCTGAACTGCCAATGTTACGGCTGCACAGGGATCCCTGCGTTTCGGGCGCACCCCACCCTCTGGAGGGCCTGTGACAGCATGGACGCCCGGCCCACCCCCAGAGTTTCTGATTCAGTGGGTGTGGGAAGGGGCCCAGGAATTTCTGGGAACAAGTTCTCGAGTGAGGTGGCCCAGGGGCCGCATTGGGAGCACAGTGGGCCAAAGACGACACCATCCCTTGCCAGCATCCCGCAGAGCCTCCTTCAAGCCCCAGCGTTGGTTAATGTACCTTGAATAAACCAGAAATACGGGGAGCTTAGAGGATGCGGTTCTGAGACCTGAACTTGAACTTAGGAATTCCCACTCCGTATTTAACTGGAGGGCAAGTCCCTACCTTATTCCTTTCTCCATTGATTTAATAGAAATGCTTATGCTCATCATCTCCCAGCTCAGCTAGGTGAGATGCCCATAGAAGTTCTCCAACCATAAACAGCTAACTTCCTCAATGTGCCCCAGGGACTGATTTCCAGATGTCAGCGCCCTCTGGACACAGAAACTTGACAAGAAGGACAGGGGGGCCTGGTGTGGAGCACAGACCTTGCCCCTGGGAAGAGACTTAATGAGGCTGCCTCGGGTCCTGGGAGGAGACACAGAGATCACCGGTGACACAGGTGAGTTCAAGAGGAAGTGAAGACAAATTTTACTCACTTCTTCATCTTAGTAACATAAAGTACCAGTTAACAGGAGAAAAGAGAGAAGCAGGACTCTATCACCACTAGTTTAGCGTATGAACTATAAAACCTTCAATAGCATACTTATTCCCTGGATGTAAATCAAGGACCAGTGAAAATGCATAAATTCTAGTAAGTGATGTGTTCAGGGTGTGGCCACTTCAGGGCAGTCAGGCAGAGCGGCCATGCGCTTTGGTCAGACGCTTTCTCGTGTCCCTTCGTCGGTCCTACAGGGCACAGGAAGCTACCAAACCTTTGTGAGCCTCTGTTTCTGTGGCTCAAAGCATCTCATGAGGATTTGTGCTGTCAAACAACCTTCTTGAGAGAAGCATGTATGTAGCATGGAATTTTCATGTTTCATGCGTTCTCTGATCGTAGGAGGATGGGTGAAACTACCTTTTGTGAACTAGAGTCCATTGCATGAAATACATCCCTCTGAGGACTGATTGTAGATGCTGAAGCAACTGGAGGCTTCAATAAATGTTCAGCATTATTTGTTGTGTCCCGTCTAAGTTCAATTTTTATGTTATTACGATGGATGTTATTTCTGTTTTCTCATGAAGGGGTTTTTGGACTCGATGCCAAACAACGCTGCCCAGACCGAGTAGGTTGTGAAATGCGCATTTTATTTCACTACAACATCGTCTACGGTGTGAACACGCTTTTGTGCATCTCACTGGAATGGCAGGCTGGGGGCAGGGCAGCCTCCAAGGGTGGTCTGCCCTGACTCAGCCAACATTTCCCTCCCGGAGGAGAGGGGCGGAGAGGGAGGAACCCACCCCCTGGTCAAGGAGTCTGGAGCCTGTCTTGCTTTCTAACTATTGTCTGAGAAAAGGGACACAAAAGGAAGTGAGAAGCTCATTCAAAGCAACAGAAGAACAGTGAAGAGTCTGGCTTTTTCTCTGGACACCTGTCACTCTGGGCAGCCTGATAAGGAGGATTTTTAGGGAGAGACCATTTGTGGAAGGTGTCCTCATGGCTCAGGCACGGGCGGTGCGGAGAGGGAAACGGGGCGCAGGAGCAGGAGCGGAGCTCACTGCTGATAAGGAACTGAGAAAACACTTCGTGTTCTTCCCGTAACACGGAGAGTGGGAAGAACAACAGCGTCTGGACGATACTACAACTTCTTTAAAAAGTTGGGCTCACAGTATTTGAAATTTAAGTCAATTGATACTATAAGGAGACATTTGATTATGATTGACTGAGCGTTTGAAGGTGGGTCCCGTCCGCAGGTTGTCAGGGGTCAGCGTGGAAGGCCTGGGGGGGCGGGTTGGGGTATAGAGACTGGTGCAGCCCGTGCAGCCAGCCCACCCCTCGCCCACCCCTGCGCAGCCAGGTTCCTACCCAACTCCTGATCCCATTTCCCCAGGCGACGGCTCTGCACAACATTAAACGAAAGAATAGAATCTTAGTTGCCTCACGTACTAGAGCTGTGACCAAGGGTGTGCGTGCGTGTGTGTGTGTGTGTGTGTGTTTCTTCTCTTGAACAGGAAGGAAGGCAGTTCTCAGTGATCACCTTGCTTAGGAAAGAAGTTGAATTTCACCTCAGAAGCATCTCTCCAAGTGACAGCTACATGATAATGATTTTGACCTTTCAAACTACTCTTTATTCAGCTAATTTTTCTTTATTTTTCAAACTCAGTGGTTTGGCCAATTATGTCCCAGATAACATTGTTGGGCGTACTGTTTTATAATTAAGATAATTTCTCTGTGGAGAGATCTTTAATTAAAGCATCCAAGAAGCAGCGGTGAAGAGCTCACCAGGTTCCGCACGGCTTCTTCCCAATGAGCTGCACGTAATCCTGGGCTGTGTGGGAGCTTTGGAGCTTCGGGGGTACCTGCTGACCCCTTCGCCCCATCCCTTGGCAGTGTCAGCCAATGAGCAGCTCTGCCTGGAAGGACTGAGGGGAAGTAGCTACATGAGCTAGGTTTCAATGAATGTCTGTGCTGGCCAAATAATGTAAACTTTAGAGAGAGACTTTCTTCACCGAATTATTTCTCAGGAACAAGTACCCAGGATTTGAATAATGGGTCAAAGACAAATAACCTTCTCTTAGCTCTTGAAATGTATCCCCATTATGTTTTCCAAAATCGCACCAATTTGCCATACCATTGGGAAAGAATTAGTGTGATTCTGTTTCATTTTTGATTAAATCCTGCCATGTATTTAGATGTATGTTAATTTAATAGGTGTAAAATTGAATTTCATTATTCCTTAGATTTCTATGCTTTTATTACAAAATGTTCTTGGACCTTTTCCATATATTTCTTTATTGTTTCAATGTTCTAACTTGTGATGGTTCCACCCATCATAATTACCCATCTATCTATTGGAGTGTTAACAATTTTCTTATAATTTTAGAATCATTACCGTTCTTGTGAAAAAGATACTTGCTAATTGCAAAAGCCATGAATATGCAAGAAGAAGCCTGAAGGAAAGGTGTGATGCTGTTGTTATCCTGGAAGAGGTGGATTAAGCAAGCAGATGAATGCGTTTCCTCTGTCAGAGCTGTCCCCTGGGGGTGGCTCTGCGGAAGGAGGACAGCTGAGCTGGCCCGGCAAACCTTGGGTGATGATTCATGTTACCTGTTGGGTCGGCCACAAAGTTCTTTTGTTCTTTTCTGTACGATGGACCTCGTAGCACTTAGTTGTCTTTAATTTTGTTCAAAACAATTTTGTTAGATTGTATTGGGAAAACTGTCGTATTGGCATACATTCAAAAAAACATCAAAATTGGTGAATTTCTGCCGGATCATTTTATATTGGAGGTGGAAGAAACTGAAACAATTTTGGTATGTTAGGCTTCATTATTTCAAGAAAGGTAAAAATGCACATGAAACACACACACAGAGAAAAGATCTGTGCAGCGCGTGGAGAAGGTGCTGTGACTGACCGATTGTGCCCAAAGTTTCCTGCTGGGTGATGCTCCAGGGTTGGTGGAACAACTCGAAGTTGGCGGCGATCCAATCAAGACATCGACTGAGAACAACCGTCGTTCCACCGTGCAGGACATAGCTGCTCTGCGCAATATATCCAGATCAGTAAAGCTATTGGTGAAAATGAAAAATGCGGCTTTTATTTTATGGAAAAAAAACTTGAACAGACATTTTAGCCAACCCAGTCTTTCCCCCCAACATTGTCCAGTTTCTTTTTGCCTTATTTATGCAAAGTTTACTTTTTCTATAAAAAGGTCACTTTTTTCGCCACCACTAAAGGGGGCAGAAGTGTATGATTGTTTAAATTCTGTGCCATAATCACCGACCTGCTCCAGGGATGTCAGACCCGGGCATTTGAAGAAGGAGCTGGGATGGGCAGGGGCACTGCCCCACTCGGGAAGATGCCGTCCACTGTGGGGTGACCCCACCTTTCCCTCCTCCCCTTCCATGGTCCAGAGTGTCTTTACTGGTCTCCCCTCTCCCCGCTACCCTGGTAGCATCCCGGCTGACCTGTGATGGCAGGTCCCGGCAGCGTGAGGAGAAACACAGGTTAGCTGTTCTCAGACAACAACAGTCTAAGATTGTTTATTACCACCTTCTGAAAGGTGTTGCATTACCCCTATTCAATGTCTTTTTACGTTACTAAGCATGTAGGTCTCTGCTGGAAAGTGGTTTATTCTGTTTTCTTATTGGCAACTGCTTATACGATGGAAACTGATTTACACTCCTTCTTAATATACTTTTAGGTTCCAATCAAACCTCTGTACCGAGGGTAACAAGCGTCCGCTCGTCATTTCTCCCATAGCGTCATTGCTGTGTGCCCGGGACTCCAGCATGTAAGACCCCTGTTTGGAGCCACAGGACTGTACCATACGTCCTGGCCCTGATGCTCCTAAGTCCATCGATGGCCCTGTTAAGAAAAGGAATTCTTCACTTTACCCCAAATGTAATTTTCTTCCCACATCCTCCACCCTAAACCACAGCCAGAGCAGCGCCCAGCCCTTGCGCTGCGGGTTCGTTCCTGCTTTGACGCAGCGTCTGCAGGTAGCTGAGTCTCACTCCCTCCGCCTTCCACAGCCTGGCGAACACCCGCTGCTGATACGGCACCGTCCGCGATGTTTCAGCCCCACGTCCCGGACCACTAGCAGGGTGGTGACAGCCCTTTCTTCGTGCCACTGCCGAAGGCGCTTTCTCTACAGTCCTACTGCGGTTCCTATCAGTAACGTGCCATGATTTCCCACCATGTCCAGCGTCAAGTCGGCTGTGTTCTGTACTAGTTGACAAGAGCAGCCATAGCTTTATCTTCGTTCCTCGCCATCTGAGGGAGGCCTGGCAGACTCATTTGAACAATAAAACCCAGCAAGGCGGCATAAATGTGCTCAGAAGGGCTGTGTGTGTTTGGGGGGCAGGGGGACCTGTGGTGGGAAAGGAATCGAGATCCTCCCGACTGCTCGCAGGCAGGACGCCTTTCACTGGTCGTCACATAACGTCCTCAGTGCAGAGCTGGGAAACCCACACTCTCACCTCTACCCACGTCTTAGCGTCTCAAGTGTACAGCAGGACCTTGAACTACGTCCTTTCATTCAAAGTCGCTGCGTTCTACCTGCGATGAGAGGCCACGGGAACTGAATTCTTGTCTGTATGAATCTGTTGATGGGAACATTGGTTTTAGGATACGTTGCTTTGTTTACATCACGGAACCGAGGGACAATGCCAGGACTTCCTGAGCCAACAGCAACTTCCCATTGCCAACGCCCAGCAGGCTGTCATGGCTACCCCGGGGGAGCCGGGAGGACACTTAGGTGACAGTGGGCTTCAGGGAGTGGCCGAAGGATACGCCGCAGAAGGCCTGCCTTCAGGTAAGTTCTGTTCACTTATTCTGCCTTATTTCTAGCCACTGCATGTTCATCCAGCAACGTGGGAATTGCTCTGCCCGGCCCAGCCCGCAGTGTGCTGGAGATCACCTGACCCGGGAAGTCCCACTGGAGCGCGCTGATGGCATCATCGGACAGCAAGCACCAGCCTGAATCAACAGTGTCACTTGGGTTTAAAATGCAAAGCTGGGTTCACTTGCTCCAAGTGCCAGGGTTGAAGTCATAGCCATGTGCACACTGGCTGGGACTCCCTGCCGTTTCCAGGTGGGGACATGGGTGTGTCCTACCTGCGGAGAAACTTCATCAGCTGCTTTTCACCTGTTAGCAAGTCCAACAATGGCAACTCCGATGACAGGCAGGTAAAACAATCTTCTCCTAGGTTTTTAAAGGTCTCATTTGAGGGAGACTTTCCGTTGCTGTGAGAATCTGAGAACCCTGACCTTTCCTGTTGAGAGCGTAAGTGTGTTGTTTCTGAGCATGAATAAGGGCTTGAGAAGTGATTGGCTATTCTCCCCCGGCAAGGACGCACAATAGACAAATGGATAAAGCTTTGTAATTCGCAGCAAACTGTGATCCCCATGACCGTCTCTTAAGTGTGTTGATACAAAACTGTCAGGAACCTGTTTACAGATTTCTTTTCAAAGTAGTTTGGATGAGGAAATCACACATCTGTAGGGCATTTTGCATGAGGAGTGTTCAGCAGGGACACCCTGATTTCCCGTTGGACTGCTTGGTGACTTACAGCCCTCAGCCTGTCAGCACCTGACGCCGAGTGTGCACCAACCCCAGCCTCCGGTGACCTTCCCCCAGGTCCGATGGGTGCTTGGGTTCAGTTCCTTCTCTTTCCACTAGCTTGCGTTTAAGATGTTGACCGTATGATCCATTGCCAACAACACCATGGGTGCCGACTTGAATTGGTGCATCGTCACCGTATTCCACATCATGGGCCACATGCCCCCACAGCCAGGACCCCGGACATTCTGGTCACTCTCTCTGTGCCTGCTCAGCCCTGCCCCCTGGACTTCTTGGCCCCATAAGGCCACCACCTGCTGTTCCCACTCCCTGAAAGCCACTTGCCCGTTTTCTGTACCTGTCTTATCCAGAAACCCCCATACACACCACAGGCAAAAAGAGGGTTGGGCCTTTGTCCAATCTACGACCGTTTCTGCCTTACTCCTTCGTCCTGGGCACTGGTGGCAGGTCACCTCACCTAGGAAATCCTGCTCAGACATGTCTCTGCCCGGGGGACTCTTTCACCCCTTTACCTTCTCTTGGTTTTCTTCTCACGGCTCTTCCTACCCAACATTGTAATTATCTACTTTTGGTCAGTTTCCTACGGACAATTGCTTTGTCACTCAGGGTCACTGTTGAATCCCAGGGCCTGTGTTGCGGTCTGGCACATGATAGCTAGTGTACACTTGGTCAATCAATCAACCAATCGATGTCGATTGATCGATTGATTTTACAGACAGTTCGTGCAGTGGTTGGGGTCCAGGGTCTGGAGACAGACTGTGTTGAAGTACCAGGTGGACTTCTCAGCACCCATGTAGCCTTGGACGTGCCATGAAGCCCCTGGGACTCATCTGTTCGGTGCAGAGCGTGACAGTCTTGTTTCACCGCAAACAAGAATGTGAAAATAATTAACGTGGGGAAAGAATTTAGAAAACCAGCAGGCTCTTAGGAAATTAAGCTCGTAATAAATATTAGCTATGACAATGATTCTCACAGCGCTTTGCTTTATAGTTCTCAGAATGTTTCCCATTTATCACATTGTTAAGTCCTTGTAACAATTCTTGGAGGCAGAAAGTATTTCAAAGGTGGCGCAGTGAGGAACGGGGTTCAGCCCGTGTCTCCCCCTTGTCCTGAGCTCGGACAGCATGGGGCTGACTCCCCAAATCTTCCTTTCTTGAGTCCAGTCATTGTTCAAGTAAGACAATAGTTTCTCAAAATGGTGTTTCTGTCTCTAGCGAATTTTCACATCACCTTGCCTCTCCTGAATCATTGTCATTTTCTTATGGGCTGCCCTCGGGGTCCTGCATTAGTGCCCCGTTCAGATTTTAATATTCGGGGTACATTTCTCATATAGAGTGTCCCTACTGGATTTACCAGGAGGGAAGATGAGGAGGGCGATGAGGGTAATAATAACAATAATAAGTAGCATTTTATCATGTGCCCGGACCGTTCTCAGCACTTTACCAACCAGCTGCCCCTCAAAACAGCGCTACAGGGGAGGGACAGTGTAGACCCCGAGTCTACAGGTGAGCACACGGGGAACTGAGAGCCAAGGCAAGGAAGACTCGCAGCCAGATAACTCCCGTTGCCGTGGCTACGGTGGGCCCTGCAGAGGTGCCGCTTAGGAGGGAGCAGGGCCCCCCAGGCTGCCTGGCCCCCTCTCCCCTCCAGGGACCCTCTGCACATCCCTGGGAGGCTCCGTCTTCGTTGTAGCTATTCTGTCACCTGTGCCTGCGCTGGGGACGTCAGTGTGTGCGAGACAGGAGGTTATGACGACCCCACAATGTTTCCTGCGTTTATCACAAAGGCAGCCTGGGGAGGGAGGCTTCTGGCCTGAGAGCCTGGCTTCCTGGCCAAAGAAGGACCTTTCTGGGCTCATGCCCTCAGGCACCGGTCACAGAAAAAGTGAAAGAAACAAAAGTGAAGATCAATCCAAAGGAGGCTGTGACTGAAGAACTGACTTACAAGGAAAGACCTGGTCGGGCCTCCCAAGGAGAAGCCTGTGCATCCGCACAAGGACACCTGCCTCGCAGAGAACATTCCAGCTTCCCGGCACCGAGGGGCCCAGTCCAGTGACACAGCCTCCTGAATAAATGGAACCACCCGTGAGCCCCACCATTGCCCTGGAGACGGCGGCCTTCTGTGAAAATGTAAAGTTTGA
>PVIW01006373.1:0-88138 GCA_004026585.1 Noctilio leporinus | reverse complement strand
GACAAGAACCTAGTATAAAGGAACCATGGACATGGACAACAGGTGGGATTGACTTTGGGGGGAAAGGGTGGGTGGGGAGGGGGACAGAGGGGAGCAAAAAAGGGATGGATGTAATACAACAACAATAAAATTTAAAAATATATATATATATAAAGAATTCATAAAACTTAACACCAAACAAACGATCCAACTAAAAAATGGGCAGAGGACCTGAGACAATACCTCTCCCAAGAAAACAGGTGAATAGCCAACAGATACATGAAAAGATGTTCGATCTCACAAGCTACCAGGTAGATGCAAATCAAAACTACAATGAGATACCACATCACAACTGTTAGAATGGCTAGTATCAACAAGACAAGTCGCAACAAATGTTGGATAAGTTACAGAGAAGAAACCCTAGTTCACTACTGGTGGGAACATAGACTGGTACAGACACTATGGAAAAAAGTCTGGTGGTTCTTCAAAAATGGAGAATGGAGTTACTATATGACCCAGGATTTTTCTCCTGAATATCTACCAAAAAACCCTCAAAATTTTTATTTGCAAAGATATATGCACTCCTGTGTTTATTGCAGCATCATTCATGGTGGCCTAAACATGCAGACAACCAGTGTCCTTTGATAAAGGATCAGATAAAGAAGATGTACATGTACACAATAGAATACTATTCAGCCATGAGAAAAAGCAAGTACTGACATTTGTGACAACATAAATGGGCCTTGAGAATGTCATGCTAACTGAAATGTCTGTCAGAGAAAGCTAAGCACTGTATGATTTACTCATACATAGGATATAAAACTGAAACCTGTAGACACAGACAGCAACGTGGTGGATGCCAGAGAGCAGGGGGTTGGGAGTTGAGGGGCCTAATACATGGTGAAGGAAGATGGTTTGACTTTGGGTGGTGGGCACACAGTATGTTATACAAATATAGTATCATGAAAATGTACATTTGAAATCTATTTGATCCTATTAACCAGTGTCACCCCAATACATTTAATAAAAATTATGTTTAAAAAAACAAAACCACCACTTAGCTAGAAAATGCTAGTAGATTTAATGCTGCAGAGCCCGAGAGGACTGGTTTAAATCTTGGTTCAAAGGTTTCCATCTACTTCAGCAACACGGCAATACTTCACCGAGTGAGGGAGAGAATTCTTAATGATCTGTTTAGCACTTTCAGTCTTAGTCAGAAAGAGAAGGAGGCTCTGAAATGTCTTACCAATATCTACATAAATCTCTCTAAATAGATTGCATCTACTTAGCAGCAAGTTCAGAGCTGCTGCCTAATAAACCAGACTTGTTTTTAGTCAAAAAAAAAAAAAAAGAAAGAAAGAAAGAAAAGAAAGAAAGAAAAAAATATACAGCTTTTGGTTGAATGGTTTTATTGAAAATGTCAGCACTCCATAATGAGATTTATTTTAAAAGGTAAAAGATTGAGGGGGGAAAGAATTCTTTTTAGGAACACAGAGTGCTCTGCTTTGACACAGATGCTGAATAATTTACATTTCGGGAAATTCTGAATTCAAGTAAACATTCAGGCTTATAAATAGTTCAGGGCCACCATCTCTTGCTCCTAGGTGGCAGATATATTTATTTATATTTCAATCACATCATTTTTCCCAAAGAACTCATAAAGAAGAAATTAAATTTCATATTCCTAATATTAACATAATTGAAGTTTGGTTGGTGATAATATCCCGAGCAAATATAGGAAAAATAAAAATAACATATTATGTATGTATAGCTCATGGGAGTTTACAAAGTCCTTGATTATCAATGCTCTCATTTAATTCTCACAACAGCCCTTTGAACTAAATGTTATTATCTTTATTTCACAGACAATGAAACTAAGGTCCAGAGACCCTTAAAATGACTCACCCAGTGTTTTACATCTAGCAAGCAGTAGCACAATAACCTTAAATAGGTATTGAGATAGCAAATTTAGCCATAGTGTGGCCTCTTTCCCCAGTTTTACCCATCTCCTAGTAGAGTACCCTTCAGTATAACGTAAAAGTGTTACAAAATCCACTCCTAGAAGGAGCTGGTGTGATAATACATATCAGTCATAGAATTGTTCTCTCTGGGAGACTCCTCCTCAGAAACTGTCCTTCCCCAAAGCTTGTCCCCATCCAATATTTTCTATTTGGAGAAGGACCCTCCTTCCATTCAGTTAAGCAAGTGAGAGATGTAGGAGTCAATCCAGACTCATCCTGTTTTCTCCTCTCATGTGCTAAGTCACAGACATTTCCTCTCAAAATATCTGTCAAAACCACACACTTCTTTCCTTCTCTACCTTCCCTATCCTAATCCAGTCTCCCTTCATCTCCTGCCTGAACTGTTGTAATCCCTCTCTCTCTAAGCTTAGACTGTGGGTCTCCTAGATCTGGTTTACCTACACCTGTTCTTGTTCCCTTCCAACCTCTTCGCCATCCTGCAAGGAGGTGGACCTTTTGAAAAACCAAATCTGCTGCTCTTTACTTCCCCCACTCTGGCTTCAACACTTAACCAGCTGTACAAACAAACTCACTTCAGATGTCCCCCAGCATTCTCACAAAAAATGACCAAAATTCTTCTCCTGGTCGAAGAGGATTTGCAGAGTTAGGCCCCACCTACTTCTACGACCTCATTACAGGCCAAATCTCTTCACTTCCTTCTCTTTGATATTCTCTCAAGTTTCTTTTATTCACCATACCCACTCCTACTAAAGTGTCTTGAACATGCTGTTCTCTCTGCTAGCAATGTTTTTTCTCATCTTCTTTTCTTAGTTAACTCTTACAGTGGTGAGTTTAATTATCGCTCACTCAAGCAACTGTTCCCAGACCTCTGTGACTAATTCTCTTTTTTCTGACAGACACTTTCAGAGCACCTTGCATTGCCCCTTTTCAGTATTGTGTTGATCCCAGAATCAACTTTACGGCTATTTCTATGATTATTAAGCAATGCCTGTCTCTCCTTCTACACTGTAAAGTCCATGAAGACAGTCAGTTCTTAGCATTGTATCCCCAAGGTTGTATGAATCAAAAACAAACAAAAAAAACATCATTTCTTAAATAAATTAATAAAAAATGAACAATCATTGTATCATGCAACACATAAGCCTTGACTCCTAAGGGAATCCAGTCCTCAGGTTTATACACTAAAATACTTCCTCATAAAATAATACCTTTCCCTCATAAAATAATACCTTTTCAAAAAAGAATCAGTGACATTGGGAACATGTTTATTCCATAATAATGGGAAAGAGGAGGATGTAAACCATCATCTTCCAATTTTGTAACAACATAAAACACATACATAAAAACATTAACACATTAGTTTGTATGGTGATATTTCAAATGACTTATGCTTTTTTCTTTCCATGCTTTTATAAGCCAGTTTAACCTTTTTACAACGAACATATTCAACTCGTATGATAAAATAGTTTAAAAACTAATAATGTTCACCCATCCTACCAATTCTCAGTTTAAATGCTATCTGCTTCATGGAGCTTCACCCTCTCCTCCCTCTCCCCAAAAGTGCATGCCACCTTTCTTTCCTTTTAAATCTGCACAAGCCTTTATCACTGCCCCGTTATGGCTCTAGTCACAATCTTCTCTATATTACAGTGATTTCTGTGCTTTTCCCATCATCCCCCCTCCCCCCCCGCCTCCACACACACACACACCATTTGATGTAGAGATGGTGCCTTAGTCCTATCTCGGTCCCCTCACTGTGCTCCGCAGAGTCAAAGAGAAAGCAGGGTCTTAGCAGTGAGCAGAGCATGGAATAGAAAACTAGAACCATGAGATTCATTCCTTCCATTGCAAGAGCCAGCCTCTCCTGGCAGAGCACTTGCCACATCTCCTCTGCCCACCAGTGTTCCTCAGCACTAGTGTTATTTCCCTACTTGACAAGGAAGGGGCCCTGTTCCTCCAAAACAGGAGGGAGCCTAGGAGTTCCGTGAATTTTGAAGATTCCTGGGATGACAACAGTTTTGCCAGCAGAGGGCAACAGTGAACTAGCAATGACAGGAAGGACCTGTCTGTGCAAGTTTCCAGAACCTCCACCCAATTATTCAAGCCATCCCAGATGCCTTCCCAGAGGTCCCAGCCCTACGCCCAACAATACTTACAGTTGCTCTTTGAAGGCTGTGTCAAATCAATCTGTGGTTTGGAAATTATTTTCTTCCAAAAAAAATGTTTTTCTAATATTATTTCCCCACATATACATATGTGCATGCACCCCTGCACACAGGTGCACACAAACACACATACCACTCAGGAGAGACATTTTCACTGACACTGAAAAGAGTGACTACCTGATTAACAAATCAACCTTCCTTTGTGTGCCTCTCCAGCCTCTTAGTGTGGCCCAGCCCCTGAAAGAGGAAGACAGTATCTTGGCTCACACGGATCAGCAACACAGGAGAAAAACATTGAATCACTCATTCCACACATATTCCCTGAGTACACACTGGGTCCCAGGCCCTGAAGAGAATCCAATTTGAGTTTGCTCTTCAAACACTAACAGATGAAAAGTGCACAGCACTTAAGCAAAGCATCCTCCCTCCATGAGTTAAGTGAAGACTTATAAAACCTTTAGCTAAACAATCCACATGTAATTCTTTCAGTCATTTGGTTCCTCTTTCCCAAGGCCTCTCCAATGTGTTTAAAACAGAGGATGCTCCAAGTAAGCACAGTATTCTAATAAATACCTAATGTCCATAAACCTTCCCTCTTATGGGTCCCCAGGCTTAACTTTCTGTGTTCATTTTTTCCTCCCTGCTCTCCCAAGCAGCCAGTCATGTACCAGATTCTGTGCTAGCTACTGGGGATATTGAAGGGAGCATTGTGTCCTTAAGGGATACAGAATTTGCTAAGACATGGGGTAAAATTACATAAGGAAGAGCTAATGTGGCACCCACAGGTGAGATGAGGCTTGATCATGGTAGTACAGACCACAGACTTAGGTCTGCTGGTGTCCAGTGCACTGCACACAGGTACGAGGCAGAGAAGCCTCCCCATCTCACTAACACCCTTGAAGAAGGTGTTCATCAACTCTTCATTTTCTGCTGTTTCGTGAACAGCAGAATTTAAGATTAAGGTTGCCAAGAACAAATGATTCCTTGGAATGTACACCAAAAATATGTGTCAGGATTATTTATTCATTTCTTCAGTACTTCTTTAATGTGAACCTCTACAGGACAGACCGAACATCTCCATAAAACATAGATAAGATGGACCTGGAAACATCCATTGATGTATTCACAGGAGCCATTTTTAAAGAAGTCCTATCATAGGATTTCACATTGTTCCAGTTGACTGTAGAAAATAAGTGATCAATTTTTCCCTCAGAACACAAAGAGGTTTATGAGTTTAAACGGATATGTATATTTATATAGTTATGTACATATATATGTATGTGTATGCAAGCCTGGTCTAAACCCTCTGAGATCTACATGTATATATAAATCATTCTGCCATGCATTTTTCTTAAATTATAATAAGAGAAGCCATTATTGATGGAGTTCTTGTCGGGATCAGGTACTGTGGCAAATGTTAGGTACATGTTACCTCTTTTAATTCTCACCAAACAATCCTGATGAAGACACGTGAAAAAACTGAGGCTTGGAGAGGTGTTTTAGACTGAATGCTTGCCCCCGCACCTCATTCATAAGTTAAAGCTCTAGCCCTCAATGTAATGGGACTAAAACATGAGGCCTTTGGCAGGTGCCTAGGTTTAAACGAGAGTAGACTCCCATATGGGGTCAGTACACTTATAAGAACAAAAAGAGACAGCAGAGGTCCTCTCTTCAGGATATGAGGATGCAGTAAGAAGGTAAGCTAGGAAGAAACCCCCCATCAAGACCCAATTTGTAGGTATTTTGATCTCAGGTTTCTAGCCTCCAGAACTGTGAGAAATAAATGTCTGTTGTTTAAGCTACCAAGTTTATGGTATTTTGTTATAGCAGCACCACCTGACTGATACAGGATGTTAAATTGTTCTAAGTGACATAGCCAAGATTCGTTTAAGGTAAATTTCACTTTAAACACTTGAGCTTTCTACTTTACCGAACTGCCATCCATTAGAAAAGTAATGAAATCTCTCCAATTAATCAATAAATGTTGCTGAGTATCTATACTATATTAAAGATATTATTTAGGTTTTCAGACTGTAACATTTTTTAAAATTTCC
The DNA here is from genome assembly GCA_004026585.1 of Noctilio leporinus. Classification (NCBI taxonomy): domain Eukaryota; kingdom Metazoa; phylum Chordata; class Mammalia; order Chiroptera; family Noctilionidae; genus Noctilio; species Noctilio leporinus. Next base: position 81,958 of record PVIW01006373.1, on the reverse strand, counting down.
CTTGTCCTTAAGAAGCTTATAATCTAATGAAGGAAAAGATTAGTAATCAAGTATTATTGTATAGAGTGATAAACAATAAGGTGGAAATTTGCACACAGTACTATAGAAGCCATGATTAACAGCTAACATTTAATGCTTACTTTGAGTTTTTGCTTTACATGCTTCATATGGATTACCTCATTTATGATCCCAGCAACTCTTCAAGGAAGGCAGTATCATTATCCCCATTTTATAGGTAAGAAACGAACGCATGAAAAGATTAAATAACTTTTCCAAAGTCATACAGCCGACGGGAATTCAAACTGAGGGAGTCTGCCCCCAGAGCCCAGGTTTTTAATGAAACTCTTTGCTCTGCTGAAAGGTATCTTAAACTACCTCAGAAGTCAGGCAAGGCTCTAGGTAAAAAGTATTGTAGGTTTTGAAGGATGAACAGAAGATAGCTTGATGCAGGAGTCAGAATGCTTAATTTTTAGACAGATAGAATAGCATATGCAAACACACAGAGGAATTACATGTGCAAGCATGTATAGCAACATGTACAGAATGACTTGTTAGAGCATGTTTATAAATTAAATGGCATATTAATTAAAACCATGAAAATAGAATTGCCCTTAAAAAGGACACCCATGAAAATTCTGATTCAAGATTGCTGAGATGGGATCCCAGACATCTATATATATATGCTCTGAAAAGCTATCAGATGCAGACCAAGGATATGAAGACCAGGACATTTTTAGAAGCTGATCTAGGCATTTGAGCTCATCTATAAATGGTCTAAGACATTAAAGCCACCCAGGGGCTTCCTCTGTGACTTTAGACCTGAAGAATTTTTAGGTAGCAGTGGAAGATGTGTGGTTTACCCAACATTCCACATTGGAATACCTCAGAGTATTGGCAAGGAATCCTGTCCCATCTATATAATTAGTCCTGACTACTTTCACTTTATCAAGTTTCTGAAACTCCAGGAATGGACCTCTTCTGCCCCTGATTCCCCCCACCAGAATAGCCAAGACCAGAGAGCATCACTATACCATGTCATAGTCCCAGCCTGGTCCTGATATAGAGACATCGCTCTGTGAATGTTCATTTATTTTCATATGTCCCTTCCCTGAAGATAAACTGCAATTGAACTGCAGTTTTACTAAACTCTTGCAAACCTAGGGCTTATGTTAACCATATATCAGGCTTTATTTCATCTTACATTTCAAGTCCTCAATTCCTGCAGTCATGGGTTTCCTATCACACAGGCCAGTGGTGGAGATGCTGCTCTTCACTTAAGATGTTAGTAGCTGTAAGATCTTGCAAAAGCTACTTATCCTTTCTTAAGTTTATTTTCCACATCTTCAAAATGAAAATAATAACAGTACATATCTTGTAGGATTATTGTGAATTTTAAAACAGTGCAATAGAACACAGTAAAATACGAAGCGCAGAAATACTTCCTTATTATTGGCTACTAATGCAATAATGATGATAAGAGTGAACTTCTTTAAATCTCCTTTAAATAGTTTTGCAACATTTAGTGAACTAACAAATAAATTAATGAATGGCTGATTGAAGTAAACTAACTAAAAAGAATTCCTATAACCTATTACGGTTCTCAGATACACAAAATATTTTTATTTCAATGTTCAAAAATTAAAAGAGTAGTCATGAATGCCACATACATAAGGCAGGTTCTGTTTGTTTGCCTGTTTATTTGTCTGACATAGCCAGAGGTAGTTTCATTTTATTGGAAGTTATGTTTGAGTTACTCTGCCTTAAAATATAGACCATAATGATATATGACATTTTCTTCATAAATGGATGTTGTGGAAGACCATAAGTTGAAACAAACCCAATAGGAAACTCAGGAGAATGTCAGTTGCAGGAGTCATGTCACATTCACTTAGATATCCCAGCCAAGAAGCTAACAGTGGATTCAAAAATGATCCCAAGCCAGAAGTCACAAGGGAAGTGACTAAGAATAATCACTCAAAGTCAAGTCATTGATTTGCAACTGAATTCTTCTCTATGTGACAATAGGAAGGTTTGTCTTTAGAAAAGCAATACCAGATAACAAGTCCAGATATAATTCCCTTTAATGATATAACAAATATTTATTAAGTAATTTTAACACTCCAAGCTCTAAAGGTATAGTGGTGAATAAAACAAGCCCCAATTCCTCTTGCAGTCACATTCTAGAAAAGGATGTAAACCAAAGGTAACAGGTACACACATATATAGCGATATTGTGATCTAGATAAAAAGGAGATGAAAGCCCTGGCTGGTGGTCAGTGGAAAGGCACCAGCCTGCAAACCCAAAAGTCGCTGGTTTGATTTCCCAGTCTGGGCACATAACCAGGTTGCAAGCCAGGTCTCCAGCCAGGTCTGTAGCTGGAGGCAGAAGAAAGAGCCATGCATTGATGCTTCTCTCCCTTTCTTCCTCCCTCCCTGCCTTTCTCTTTAAAAAAAAAAAAAACCAACAACAACAATGAATTAAAAAAAAAAAAAAGAACAAAAAGGGAGATGGGGAAATCTATGAGAATAGTATTGAGATAAAGTAAAGACCTAGCACAAAGGTCCTGACATGGGATCCACTATATTCAAAGAACAGCAAGGGAGTCAGTACGATGGAAGCAAAAGGAGCAAGGAGAGTGGAGGGAGATTTAAAGAATAAACCAAACCAGATGCTGAAACAACCAGTTTCTTTGCAGTTTATGAATGTTTTTTACATTGAATGGTTATTAGTCCTCACTTTACAGATAGAGGAAGCAAACCTTAAGAAATGACATGCATCTACTGAGTGACAGAGCCAAGGCCAAGAATCCTGCTCTCTGACACCCTGTCCAGGCCACATACATTGTACCCAGCTGCTTTTCCCAGTTATTTTTCCTACACAGCCAGATAACGTTGCCCTCCCTACCTCACTACCGTCAGTAAAATATGTTAAAAGCTACATCAAAGAAAAGAAAGGGCACACCTCATCTTTCTCTCTTTCCCACAAATGACTGAATAGCTATTAAATAGTTCCCATCCTCCACTGCACACCAGGAGCCAACAAGAGGCCCACCCACTGATCTACTCTCTCCTCCCCTGAATTCATTTTAGGGGATTCACTTGATCAAAAGCCAAAGAAGTTGGCAGGGGAACTAGGCCTCATTTTGAGAAGGTGGGAAAAAGGGAAGGAATGAGGGACAAGACACAACAAATATTCACATTTTGCCACCTCCTTTATTTACGTATTCATTTGTTTATTTATTTATTTATTTCTAAATGGGAGAGAAATGTGCTTACTCTACTATGTTAGTTACAGGGGATGGACACAGACAAGCCCAAGAAGAGGAGAAGTCTTATAAGAATAAGGAATTCCACAGAAGTCCAAGAACAGGATTTACAGTTAGGTTTGTGAAACCTAGAAAGCCACAAGGAATGAGAGCTACTATTTGAGGAGGAGCTGCCCCTGTCATGATTTCCGTATCTCTCTACATATTTCATCAGTCTCCTGTAGACTGGTGAGCTCTTTCTCCTTACTAACAATGTTTGTTCCTCTTTAATTCTACCTTGCCTATGACCTATAATCATTTTCTTTATCTTGACTATCCATTAAGATTCCTATCTGTTCTCATAGCTAACTGGCCTCTGTAGCTCTGTATCTCCAGGTTTAGTTCTCAAGAGAGGGAATTCTTGATTTAGTATCAGGTTAATACTGGCTTCATAAAATAAGCTGGGAAATGTTCTCTCCTCTTCTGTTTTCTCGGAAAGTTTATCTAAATTGGTGTTCATTCTTCTCTATAGAATTCTCCAGTAAAACCATTTGGGGGAGGTTTAATTATAAATATAATTTACTAATTATTATAGAGCTATTAAATTTATTGACTTCATATTGGGTGTGTTGTGGTCCATTACATCTAAGATGTCAAATTTCTGTGTGTAGACTTGGTAGCTATAATTACTCATTATCTCTTTGTTGTTTGCAGGGTCTGTAGTGAAACCACTATCTCATTCTTAATATTGGCAATTTGTTTCTTCTCTCTTCTTTTTTGGCAGCCTTGTCAAAAGTTTGTCAATTTTTAAAAACATTTTAGAGAACTAGCTTTTTGTTTCATTAATTTTATGCACAGTTTTCGGGGTTTTTTCCATTGATTTCTATTCTTATCTTTATTTCCTTTCTTCCACTCACTTTGAGTTTCTTTGGTCTTCTTTCTCTAGTTTCTTGAAGAAGAGCTTAGATTGCTTTTTAAAGACTTTTCCTCAATTGATTTGAGTATTTTTCCTGTAGTGCTATAACTTTATCACTCAAGACAGCTTAGCTGTATCCCACACATTGTAATATTTTGCTTTTTTATTTTATTTTATTGTTGTTGTATTACATCCGTCCCCTTTTTGTTCCCAATATTTTGATTTTTATTTGATTTTAGCTCAGTATACTTCTTTTCCTTTAAAACTCCTTCTTTAACCTTGAGTTATTTATAAGTATGCTGCTTTGTTTGTAACTATTTAGAGATTTTCCTTTTATCTTTCTGTTATTAATTTCTTGTTTCCTTCCAGTGTAGTCAGAGAACATACTCTGTATGATTTTAATACTATTCAATTTGCTGAGGTTTGTTTTGTGTCTCAGGATATGTTGGGGCTTGGTTTATTTTCTGTGGGTGCTTAAAAAGAACATGTATTCTGTTACAGGGTGAAGTGCTCTGTAAATGGGTCCTGTTGAGTTCTTTAAACACTTGCTGACTTTCTACCTAGTTGTCACATCAATTATTGGCAAAATGATGCTAAAGTATCCAACTATAACCATGGACTTATGTTTTTCTCCTTTCCGTTTTATCGGTTTGTACTTTGCATATCTCTAAGCTCTGTTATTCGGTACATTCACATATAGAATTTCTCTGTCTTTATGGTGAATTGATATTTTTTATCATTATACAATTCCCTCTCTTTGCCTGGTAATTTTCTCTGTTCAACAGTTTACATTTTTATTAATTGACATAGAAAAGCTTTCAGAAGCCACAGCAATTCCTGAACTTTGTAGTTCTTTCTACTAAACAGACCTTTGGAAACAGAGGCTCCCTCCTCTTTACATCAATTACTCTTCCTAGACCCACCCTACTATAGGGCATTTTGGGATAACCTGGATCCCAAAGAGTGGAGACAATTTACTGTTTGTGAATCAGGCAGCATGTTTATTCATAAGCATCTATAATAACTGCTTGTATAATAGCTGTAGTGTCTTATATATTAGGATTGAGGTCTAGTTTGTTTTCATTAATAGAGCATATTTTGGCAGGCCCCTAAACATCAAGACTAAGTTTAAATTATTACAAATTATTTCCAGAACCTACTGCTTCTCTAAAAAACATCATATCCTATTTGATATCTTTCAGTAACTCCAGAGAGAAAAAATACCCAAAGGTCATGAAGAAAACATAAATGCAGCAGTGTGTTCCAAATGGTAAAAAAACATTCTAAAATAATAATATTGATGATGATACCCTGATTTCATATCCTTGGGATAAACTTCCATACCACAACTAAATTCAGTATACCAACATGCGGTCTTTGAACATGGGATTGAAAGGGATGTACACAGTAGACTCTCACATGCAGGCAAGCCTACCAATAGCATTGCATCCTGGGACTGAAGAGGATCCCACATAAGGCAATGAGGAATGGCAAATATTGGCAAACTGGGGAGGCACACCCTATCCAAAAACATTCAGGTTGTCTGTAGATCTCTAATTTGTGACTCCAGGAAATAAATATGATCTAAATTCTTTAGCCTGATATTCAAAATTCTTGACTTTCTGGCTCCTTTGTACTTTCCTAGCTTGTGTCTAGGTCTCTTATTCTTGATCACTATCATCCAGCCGCAATGAACTTCTGTGGTTCTCTACTCTTGTATCCATTACTCTGCATGCATTCTTCCCTCTACCTGCATGTTCTGTCTCATTTCATCTTTTGAAAGATTCTCTTCCTTCTTTAAATATGTCTGTCCCTCTGAAGTTCTGTATTCCCATAGAATCATTTATGGGACTATTTATCAACATGTATCACATTATGTTGTAAATTCATTTACATGTCCTCTTTCCCAGCAAGACTGAAAGCTCCTACCCTGGCCAGTGTGGCTCATTTGGTTAGAGCATTATCCTGTACACCAAAAGGTTGTGAGTTTTGATTCCCAGTCAGGGCATATACATAGGTTGTGGGTTCAGTCCATTGTCAGGTCACATATGGGAGGTAACCAATTAATGTTTCTTGCATCAATGCCTCCCTCTCTCCCTTAAAATCAATAAACACATCCTTGGATGAGTGTTGTAAAAACAGACTGAGAACCCTTTGAAAATAGAAATTTATCTTATTTGTCTCTGTATTTTTGTTGGTTAGGGTAGAGTTTGGCTTATGAAAGGAGCTCAATAAATAATTAAAAGAATGTATGAATAAGTGAATGTGAAGAAATAATAATAATAAAAGCCAACTCTTATAAACACATACAATGTGGCAAAATTGTTATAAATATTTTATACATATAAGTAATTTAATTTTTTAATTAATAGCCCTCTTTTTATCCTCATTTTAGAAATGTTAAAACTGAGGCCTAGAGAATGTAAGGTATTTACAGAACCAAAGTCACTTAGCTAGTAAGTGATAGAACTGAGCATTTAGTTGCTTCAGATTTTTTTCACATCTTGGCTCTTTCTAACTCCTCCTTAATTGGTAGCAGCCTTGGGAAAACAAACACTTCCAAGTACATTTGTTGACTGCAATAACTAAATGCCCTCACTGTCCTATAATTCAGGTCACTTGGGGATCATTAGCTATCTGGATAAAGCAGCTGCCATAGGGAATTAATAGAGAAAAGCAATGTGTTTAATTAAGTGGTTGTCAAGAACACCCACCCAGTATAAATGGATTCTGGCAACGAAGGTGCTTTTCTTGCTGCCAGAGTCCTGCCACAGGTCATTAACATCTTGACAGATTTGAGTCACTTTTCAGCTTGAGTGCTTTCACCCAAGGACAAGAAAGTCTCTTTGGGGTTTGAGCTACTTGGAGGTCCAGGGAAATAGAGGCAGAACTTGATGGATGGACCCTGCTCATATCAGTGAAAGGCTTCATATAGTAGATGATGCAATCAGAATTAAATTCAAGTCAAGTACTTAATAGGTTCTGAGACCTACTATGTGACAGACATTGTATTACACAGGCCTGAAGAATGGTGAATCAGAAACAGGCCTTCCTCATAATGTGCACATGAACTTTACTATGATGTATAACATGAACACAAAGAAGGAAGAGAAAACTATTCTGGTTGAATTATTGAAAGGCTTTACAGATATAACATTCCTGAAGGACGAGAAGATCTGAATGAACAGAAAGGAGATAAAGGCATATAAAACAGAGCACACTAAGTGAGTGCAATAATGAGGCCAAGGAATTGTGTCAGGAACTTTTGGGGATAGCAGGCAGTTCAACTGTCAGTCCATGACATGCAAGGTCTTAAGGATGAAGCAAAAGAGCATGCAGGCAATGAGAAGCCTTCCTCGTGCTCAGACCATAGCACGAGGGTGATCTGGACTAGTACTTCTCAAATTTTAGTATTCATAGGAATCAACTGAGGATTCTGTGAAAATTCAGATTCAGGCTCAGTATGTCTGGTTGGGTCCTGAGGGTCAGCATTGCTAACAAGTGGTGTTGATTCCAAAACCACACTTTGAGTTGCAAACATCTACAATAGGTAAATGAAGTGCACAAAAATAATGGAATTGGGTAGGACGTACATTTTAGAATGTTAATTTTCATAGTATGTTTACTATTCATGACTAAAAGGATAAGAAATTCCTGATTTCCAGGGTTTTATTTTTTTATTTTTTAATTATGAGTAGCAATAGTTTTCATTATAATAATTGTTCAGCATGCTATATAACAGAATTAGACTATGACAAGATAGAGTGTGATTGGCCTTATTACACATTAGTGACACCTGCCATCTCCTACAGGAATTTAGCTTTTTAATTAATTTGAGGAAAAGACTGAATAAAGTCAAATAAACAGCAAAAGGAAGAGAATGAACCAGAGAGGAAAAGAGGAAATGTTCTCTGAACCTGACCTGTGAATCTTTGATCTTCCTCCTTGAAAACAATAATGGACAAAGAAGCCAGATGCAAGTGAAAAGGTCATTAGCCAATTCAAACCAATTCAAAAACTGCAGTGATCACTCTTCAGTTTGGGGGAGGGACAATCACAAAAGGCAGTGAGAACTGAGTGCTATGAGAAGGCAACTAGGCTGGTGGGAGGTCTTATGACCTTCCTGTGACCCTTAATAAGTGATTGCCATTAAATAGGTCATTTCATCTTTAGGTTTCCTCGTCCTTAAAATGACGCCAATAGTTCTCCCATGGGCTTTCTCCCATGTGAGAGCAGGTGTAAAAACAATCACATGCAGTGCTGCTCTGGGAATCAGTGTACTCCAAAGAGGCACGTGGTATCTGGAAAATAGGTCCTGGTCCCCTTTTCCTCAATGTCCCTTTGTCTCCCAGGATGCCTTTCTTTTTATTTAAATATCTAGGATAGAACATTCTTCTAGGGAATCTTTCTAAATTCGAAAGAGATGCTCTGCATGCTGCCAAATACCACATGAAGCCCAAGAAAAAGAAATTTTAATTTATCCAGCAAGTGCTGGTCAGAGAAACCACACACTACAATTCAATAAGAAGCACACATGGAATCTTTGCAAAATAGCTAAAGGACTATTTTAACAATAGGCCAGCATAATGTGTTGGAGTCCTACCTGTGTTACTCCAGAGCTGTTACTCTTCTGAGTTGTGATTTCCCCACATGTAAAGTGTAAGTAACATTTCCTATCTCAGATGATCACTTTGAAGATTAACTTAAACAAAGAGCTCTTTTTAAACTATAAAGTCCTATAGAAATCTTTTATTTAAAAAAATAAATGGAGAATACCTTATATTTTTATCTCTTTCTAATAATGTAGCTTTACCCTGTCCCACTTCTAAATATTCCTTATTTGTGATTCAATTTTAAAAGAATAATATAAACCCTTAAATGTGTATAGCCATTGACAGCTGGGGAAGTGATTGTCCAATAATAGATGAATAATTAAGTCACTTTACAAAAGCTGCATGATAACCAGGAATAAAACAAAACAAAACAAAACAAAACAAAAAAAAAACTGAGAAAAGTACCATTTAGAAATCATCACATTTATTTGTATTATACTAATATAATGGCAAATGCATAGAAAGCACTTACCACAATATTGCATTTGGTACAATTTGAGTGCTCAATACATGTTACCTATTTAACAATCTTTGACAAAAATGCATGGAGAAAATATGCAATAATATATACAAAAAATTAACAGTAGCAGTGCTTTTTTCAAACACAGTGAGTTTCTAGTGAACTGAAGAAGATATTTAAACAAATTCACTAATTAAAAAGAGCAAGGCAAAACCTACTCAAGTTCACCCAGCTGCCTTAAATAGTAAGTAGCAGAATAAAGATTCAAATCCAAGTGTTCTGATTTTAAATTCAGGATTCTTTCTATGACACTAGGCTGCCTCATTGACTTCACTTTTATTTTACTATCCATATGTTTGATATAGATAGTTCATTCAATTTCAAGTATGTATGTATTATACCAAAGCCCTCATACAAAAACCTTAGGTGGGTTTAGGGGAAGGTGGACAATGAAACATCTTGTATTTCTTACCATGAAGAACTAGAGTTACTTGATCCCAGCCACTAGAGGCAAATCTTGTTTGCGAATATGAGGAATGAACACAACACCCCCATCACCACTTCACACTAATGTGCATGGAGGGAGGATGCCATCTCCTCCTGCCTCCTTAACCACAGCAGGCAAACATGTCTTAAGTGCATTCCACTGAGAAGCCACTTCATCACCATCATATTATGCTTTTTGAGACTCCATAGAGTGTCAAGGTGTTCTCGTTGGTTCTGACTTAATGGATCACTTCTAAAAGGGTACACACAATTTCTTTAAAAGTCCTTTCCAAGATCTGGTCAAGATGGCCATGTAGGCAGATGCGGCTCGCCTCTTTGAAAAGCTACATCAAAATTACAACTAAAGTAGAGAACACCATCATGCAGAACTATCATAAATCAAGTTGAATGGAAATCTGAAAACTACAGAATTAAAGAAACCACATCCATCAAGATGGATAGGAGGGGTGCAGATGTGAAACAGGCTGGTTCCTCACCCATGGGTGTGGATAAAAATTCAGGAGCAATAGCAATATTACAGGAGTGAGGAATCCCAACCCCATACCAGGCCCCCCCCCCCCAGCTCCGAGTCCCACTGACAGAAAAGTAGGTCCCCACAACTTCTGGCTGCAAAAACCAGCAGGGATTGAGTTGGTGAAAGAAACTGCTAGAGCCCCAAACAATTCCTCTTAAAGAACCCGCACATGGACTCACCTACTCAGACTCCTCTCTTTGAGCTTCAGCACTGGGATAGCAGCTTGAAAGTCACCAGTGCCATGATGGGAGAAACTGAAGTATCTGGCATCGAGGCAAGCAGAGGCCATTGTTGTTTTTCTAAACCCTCCCTACTCATAGCCAGCAAGTTGGTGCCATGCTTGAGACTCCATCAACCAAGCTGGAGTCTAACCAGCCTTAACCAGCCTTGGAGATCCCCAGAGACTCTGCTTCAACCAAGCTGCTTAAAGGCCACCCACACTGCTTTTCCTTATGAATGGCTGGTCTTGGCTCAGGCTTTACAACTTCCCAAATCCTACCAAACAAGCTACAGCTGCCTCAGTGAGCCCCAGGCCCTACACTACCACCAAATAGCTTAGATTCATAGCTTTGCCTTGCCTGGGAATCTCTAAGACCAGCACAAGGAGCAGCCATCTCAGATTGCTTTATAGCTCAAGTTGGGTGGTCCTGGTCAAAACACAGGTTGGGGCTGATCTTAGCCTGCACTGCCCAGGAAACCCCAGGGCAAACATCCCCAGTAGATAGCTACAGACCATGTTGGAGCACACCACTCTGCACCCCTCTACCCCCTGCACAGCTGATCCTCCACAGAGTGTCAGCGGTCACAGACCGTCCTTAAAGCTGACTGGCTAAATAAATCCCTCCCAGTAATCAGCTAATAGCAACCAAGTTTCAACTACAAGAGGAAACTATACTCAGCCCACTTGGAGGGTACACCTCAAGGACCCAGCTTGGGTGATAGGGAAGGCTGTGCCACTGGACCCTACAGGACACCTACTACATTAGGCTATGCTACCAAGACACAGAGCCAAAAGGACCCTAACCAATACACAGAAACCAACACAGGGAATCTGCCAAATTGAGAATGCAAAAATATATGGCCCAGATGAAAGAAGAGAACAACCCCCCCCCCAAAAAAAAAAAAAAAAAAAAAAAACTAAATGCAATGGAGATAGCCAACCTATCAGATGCTGAGTTTAAAGCATTGGTGACCAGGATACTCAGAGAAATGATTGAGTATGGCCACAAAATAAAGGAAGAAGTGAAGGTTATACAAAATAAAATAAAGAAAAATATACCAGGAACTAATAATGATGGGAAGGAATCTAGGATTTAAATAAATGATTTGAACAAAGGGAAGAAATAAACATTCATCCAGAACAGAAAGAAGAAATAAGAACTTTTTTTTAAATGAGGAGAGGTTTAGGGACCTCTAGGACAACTTCAAACATACCAACATCCAAACCATAGGGGTGCCAGAAGGAGAAGAGGAAGAGCAAAAAATTGAAAACTTATTTGAAAAAATAATTAAAGAAAATTTCTCTAATTTGTGAAGGAAATAGACCTACATACCCAGAAAGCACAGAGAGTCCCATACAAGTTGGACCCGAAGAGCACCACACCAAGGTACATCCTAATGAAAATGCTAAAGGTTAAAGATAAAGAGAGAATCTTAAAAGCAGCTAAGTAACAAGAAATGAATTACCTACAGAGGAATTCCCATAAGTCTATCAACTGATTTCTCAAAAGAAATTTTGCAAGCAAGAAGGTGTGGCAAGAAGTATTCAGTGATATAAAGCAAAAACCTACAACCAAGATTCCTCTATCCAAAAAAGCTATCATTTAGAATGGAAGGGCAGATAAAGTGCTTCCCAAACAAGGTAAAGTTAAAGGAGTTCATCATTACCAAGCCATTGTTATATGAAATGTTGAAGGGACCTATTTAAAGAAGATCAAAACTATGAACATTAAAAAGATAACAAACTCACAACTATCAACAACTGAACTTAAAAAATAAAAACAAAAACAAACTAAGCAAACAACCAGAATAGGAACAGAATCATAGGTATGGAGATCATTAGGAGGGTTTTCAGCTGGGAGGAAAAAGGGGATAAAAGGGGAAACAGTGCAGGGATCAAGAAGCATAATTGGTAGGATCAAAATAGATATGGAATGTTAAGAATAGTATAGGAAAGGGTTAAGCCAAAGAACTTATATGCACAACCCATAAACATAAGCTAAGGGGGTAGGGATTGCTGGAAGGAAGGGGATACTGGGCAGAGGGGGACAAAAAGAAAAAAATTGGGACAACTGTAATGACATAATAAAACACAGTTTTTAAAAAGTCTTTTCTCCCAAGGACCAGGAAAGATAGTGAGAAGGCAAAACTGAGGTAAACACAATCCTATCTTTATAGCTCTTGAGGCAAGTAAAACTTCTGAGTGAGCTGGGATGGGTGCCTTGGCCCTAACTGGGTCTCTTTAGAGTATTCTTAATGGTTTCAGCTAACTGGGACTTAGCTGGAGTTGATGGTTACATCTCTCTATTTTCCCTTTTGTCCTCTCTGTTCATCCTTTCCAGGTCTTCCACCAAGTGCCTACAAACTCATTTGTCTAATTTATCAAATAATATATCCATATCAATTTAGAGTATCAAAAGCAACATATCTGAACTAATTCAGGTGACCTTCCTTGAAAAAAATGCCTTTATGACTTAATGTTATTTAAGCTTCTATAGAAGATAAGAAAGTATACAAAATAAGCATGTCAGGATTACTCTCCTTTTTAAAAAACTAGTTATAAAGATAGTATCTGGATGCATAGGTTAAATAGTCTATTCAACGTCTCTTTGTGGATGCTCTAATGGATACAACAGGCATATTTCCCCCCAAACTATACTCAACAAGTTCTGGAAAAAGCGAATAGCAAGATTGTTGGAAGGAAACTATTAAATTTTGTGCATTAATTTCCATTTACAATGTTCGACATATGTTAGTTTCTCAATAAAGTAGAGTTACTTTATTCTAAACCTGGAATGGTGGCCCAGTCAACCCGTCAGCTCCCCAGGTCTAAGCCTAAGAGTTATCCTTGACTCCTTCCTCATAGAGAATTAAACTCAAAGATCCACCAAGCCCAATTTTGTTATCAGTTCATTCCCTCTCAGTTCTAAATGCACCCTTTAGTTTGCCCTGGCCAGGTAGCTTAGTTGGGTAGAGTGTTTTCCCAATAGCCAAGGTTGAGAGTTTGTTCCCCAGTCAGGGCACATACGAAAATAAGTGAATGAATAAATAAGTAATTGGAATGGCAAATCAATGTCTCTCTCTCTCTTTGTCTCTCTCTCTCAAATCAATCAATAAATTCACCTTTTAGTATGTGCACTATGATAAGTGATAGAATTCTTTTAAGCATGTCTCCTTTAAAGCATGCTCTGTGTATATTATGATTTTGCAGTAGAGAATGCTAGACAGAGCAGAAAGAAATACAGACAATCAAAACAATAAATGTAGCTCTGATCTCTGGTATTTGCTGATTTCCATAGTGTAATCACTGCCACCAAGGTGAATTCCACAATATCAACATGGTGTCACTGAATTTGAACTATCATATATTATTTCCACCACACAGATGTTATAGGCATAAATAACACCATTTTGCATATAACAGCAAAATGAAATACAACCATCAGAAAGTGAGTCATTTTTAGTGTATTACCTTTGTTTTAAATTTAACTTACTTGGTTAGACATTTTATATAATTTAATTTTATTAATGAACAACTGGTTCTCCAAATCCCTGAAGTTGTGCCATGTGCCTCCCATGAGCCAGTGTGAAGCAGTGCAGCCAGTGTGAAGCAGTGCAGGCACATTGCAGGATTAGACACCCTTCTCTCAGCCCACAGCAATCACTGAGCACTTCTGCAGGAGCCTTTGCCTAGACAGAGGGCTCTGGACACCTGAAGTGGAGTTCTAATTTCATTCTCCATTTATTATTATGGATTCTGTAGCAGAAAAGGTGTCCCTTTCCTTTAGTATATAAATGTTTTAGTTATTACAAAGACAATGGTCTTCCTAATATTTTCCTGATAGGTGAAGAAGTCACACAGACACTAGACTTACAGGGAAGGACAAAGAAGTAACTGCTTTCATGGTTTCATTGGCGGTGAAAACCCTTACAGGTAATGTAAGATGTGGAGGTAAATAAAGTAGCTGTTAAAGTGATAGGGACTAAGTTTTAGCCTTGGTTTTATAAATCCTAAATGGACATGTGGCCTGTCTTTTCTATTCTGCATGATTTTCCTTGTTTTGCAGCTCATGTTATTGTACACAACATAAAATTCAAATTGTATATATTGACCTGATTCATCCTGTTTCCTGATTTTCTTTTCATTTTACCCAGAGTGGGATGGGCAGTAGCCTTATGTAGTTGAGGAGAGAATGTTTGTAAGGGACAGAAATTGGAACCAGAGAGTTCAGTTAGTAGACTAATGCAATAGCCCTTGAGATCAATGACAAGGGCCCACCCTGAGGTAGTCAGAATGATGGCTGAGTGAAGTGAGTAGCCTGGGAAATAGTTCGGGGAGTAAAACTGGTAGTACTGTCATCCATGGGGCACTGGGAAACATAACATTCTGCCTGGAAACGTCAATCAATTATCTTTTGTAACAACCAGAAGAAATTCTTCCAAAGGTCCATCTCCTATTCCATTGTAGTTGTGTCAAGGAAAATGCTAGATTTCCACTTCCCTTCACTGAGTCATAACTACTCACTCTGTCAAGAGCCAGAAGCCTTGAATTTTCTCTCCAGAAGTCTTGGTTATGTGGTCCTTCAAGTCCTCCATAGCAGTCTCAATGGCCCCTGGCTGGGTGGGAAAAGAAAATACCCAGTTTAGAGAAGACTGAGCCCTCTTTGTGTTTGTGATTAGATATTCTATTTCTGCAGCTTCTACAAAAGCTGAGCAGAATAGGTAGTTCTTTCATTTGCCTATGTGTTCCAGGCACTCCCTGCTGAAGAGCTTTGCCTTGAACTCTGGTATTTACTAAATGGGTCTCCTTGGGTGGGACAATAGCAATCCATGACCTATCTTCCATAATCTCACACTTTCTTATAGAAAGGAAGACAGTTATTTTCAGAGGGCCAGTTTTTCTGAACAAGTGTGTTTGTCAGGCACTTCAAAGCATTAATCAATATATACATTTTAAGAATCAAACTTTTCTCTCTTCTAAGAGCATACAACAATAAAACACAAAAGAAGAAAACCTTCCAATATTCTGACCATAATTTTAGCTGTCTCTATAAATAAACTGTTTTGTCTCCTTACCTCACTTTCTTCACCTTTCTCCAAGCAGATATTTCTACTTATGGACCTACCTCTAGCTAAAAATGTTGATTAATCCTTGTCTGAATCAGAAATATGTAGCTCCTCCAGTTCAGTGGATTTTTTAACATCAGTGCACATTAAAATTACCCAAGGTGTGTTTTAAAACATAGATGCCTGAGCCCTGTCCCAGAGTCTCTGGTTCAGTAGGTCTGAAGTGGCCTTGAGAATTGGCATTTCTGTCAAGTCCCCAGATTATATTGTTGGCTTGGAATTTTACTATGACAACAGTTGATCTCTAAACAGTCATTCTCATCCTGGTCTGCACATCGGAATCACCAAGGAAGCTTTTGGAAATCCTAATGCCCAGGCTGTGCACCAGGCCAATTACATCAGATACTCAGTGTATGGGACTCACACATCAGTACATCAGCATTTTTTAAAGCATCCTAAATGATTTGTGTGTATAGTCAAGGTTGAGAACAACTTGGGTTTATTTAATCTGGGCCATTTCATTTTATAGTTGTAGAACAGGGACCAGTGTGGGAAGTATCATGTCGAGTTCATTCAGCTAAGAAGTGGCCAAAACAAGAAACTGGGATCTTCAATTTCCAGGCCTACAATGAAATGCTATCCACATTCCCAAGTCTGGGCTACTTACAAGTAGCTTACAAATTTTCATATATTCTCTATATAAAAATCTTTAATACTAAACACCTTATTTTCTCTCTATATTAATATTCTGAATATGCACAACCTGAGATCCTTCTATCCCAAAAGAGAACAGGAACACTAGCCTGGCTAGGACCCACCCAAATACCTTTTCTTCTCAGAGGTCAGGTGATGGTAGGATTTGGATTTGTTTATTTTTTCAGTCCATAATAAAAGGCTTTGAAATATTCAGGCCACAAAGTTTATCTGATCAATAAAAGGTATATATAAGAATCTGTACAATAAAAATAGGAACAGAATGGAGCTGCTTCAAGTAAGTGGGGGTAAAGGCAAAGAATTTTACCTACTTGGTTCCCCTCTTCCTCCAGTTTATTGCACACAATGCAAATTAGCCTGGAAAGGCACAGGTCAACCCTTAAACAGAGTTGAGTTACCTGGGTTCCTCATTCATCTCTATTGTGAATGAACTCTGTGACTTATAGACCTTTCCTTGGCCTCTGTTTCCTAACTTAAGTAGCAGACCAAACCAAAGCTTTCTGAGCCAAGCTGATCACCAAAACCTTCTTAACATCTTTAAGAATATATGGTCATAGCCTTATACCAAGAGGTCTATCATTTTAATGTTTCCTGTTGAATTGGATGGTCAGACAGTGGACTGAATGATTTCTGACTCTCTTGCCCCTGCAGCTAGTTAAAGGGTTGACAGAAAGATAATATGTCACCCCATGCCTACTGAAACCTGCGTGTCATGAAATTAGTAAGTTCTGGGACATCAATCAAACATTCCTTGAGCTTCTAGTCACAGAGGAGTTCCACCAACATCTCTGTTTTCCAAAGACCCTACAGGAAGGACCAGGCTACCATACAGGGAAATTCCCTATAATTCCATGACAATCCTCCTGGCATACAATCTTAGCTCCATCTGATACAACCTGACTCTACCAGGCCCTCTGGTCAAATTCTCTAAAAAACAATGCTTTCTATGATGACTTCTCATGGGGATCCTTCCTGTCTTCTTCCTATTATATAATTTATGCTGCAGCCAATATAAAAAATTTGGTGGAAAAAGCACAAATGGAATGGAAGAATAATGTAATAATCCTAAAATAAGTATTTTGTCAAATGCTTTTATGCCAGACACTTTGCTAAAAATATTTGAAAATGAATATAATAATGTAAAATTTTTCAAAATCTTATTTATTTTTATGGAAAGCAATGGGCAAATCTATTAAAATAATCTATTCTTTGATTTACACATTCCACTCTGTGAAGTTATACTATAGATTTTCTTGCATACATGCAAAATGGCATGTATAAAGTATTTTTTGCAATCTTGTTTACGGCTAACAAAAATTTGGAAGAAGCCTGAATCTTTGTCAATAGGAAATTACCATAGGGCACATCTATACAATGAAATATGTTGAATATATTTTTTAAATGAGGAAACTTATCATAAACATTTCTAAATACGTTAAGTGAAAAACAATGTTCAGAAGAGATGGTAAATATGTCAACTTTCATGTAAAAAGGAAGAGAAGATATGAGAGTAACTATTTGTGTTTGCTTGTATATGCCTAAAGGAACACTAAAATGATATATATAGAAATGGTAACAGTGGCTCCCTAAGGGTGGGGAAGGAATTTGATGGGTAAAAATAAAGTATATCTTTACCAAATGGTTTGGAAGTCTCTGGAGTAATGTAAATGTCCTCATTCTCTGATACATTATTGGTACTATAATAAATTAACTTCAGACACTTAGTATTGGAAATGAAATCAAAATGTGTGAACAAGTTGACTTGTGTTGAGGGCAAGGTATAAATCTCAGCCTTTCTGCTTGCTCTGAGATCCATACTGAATCATTTTGTTATATATCAGTTTAACCATTTGTTAGGTAGATAAGATAATATTAATTGTAACAGAACTGTAGGGAGATACCAAAAACATTTCCTAACACTGAATAATAAAAGACTTTATTATCATTCTTATTGATAATATAAATAGAAGGTAAATAGTTAGACCAGAAATTGGGGATCGAATGGTTAATACAATGGAACAATTAGCTCTGAGACTCTTTATAACCTACTAGAAAATAATGATAAAATAATATGTACTCATCATGTGATATTTTTTAAAAAAAGCATATCAAGGCAGTACATGTATAAGCATATGGTTCTAATTCTAAATTTTAACAAAAACCTTTGGGGGTATCCTTATTTTTAAGTGACCATATAGCACAATGGGCAATATTTTCTCTAATAATCTAGCACTGAATATCTTCAGTCAAAACATAGCTACTGAGAGAATTTCAAAGACATATGTCTTTGTTTCCTTGCTTTTCCTTGAACTAGACTAGTCTGGGGCCAACTGTCACACAAATAATATTCATGCCTGCTGCTAATTTTTCCCCATATACTGGACTCCTTAAATAGATAGTGAGAGGAGGGAATAAGAAGGAATGCTCCTAGGGACTCAGATACAAGAAGATCTGTCTTGTGGCTGTCATCATGTCAGCATGCCCAGATAGGATTGCTTTGTGGTTAAAACATAAGGTAAGAAAGCCAGCTCTAAGTTGTATGTGATTTGTAAAGTCCAATCAAATGTGTCTTTCCCTGAATATGAAGGAAGTGCATCATATTTTAGTAGTTAAGTGTCTGCCCTTAGAAAGAAACAGCATCTTTATTATAATCTTCAAAGGACTTTTAGTGTAAGGATGAAAGTTGAGAAACCTACCCAGTGAGACATAATTTCTAGACCAGAAGCAGCTCATGCAGATAATAACAATGCAACTAATATATTTAGTTGTTCCCAGTGCAAGAGCAAGCCATGAGGAACCCTATAGTAAGTGAAGAGGGAAAGGAAGGGAGCATGAAAGCCAAATTAGAGTCATGAAAGCAACGACATCTTGCTACACAATGGGAAGTCTAAAACCTGCTTATTAAAGTCTCGCTGCTCACAATAGAACACAGACTATAAAAAGGCCATGGGGAACCATTAATTAAATATTAAAAGATCAAATGGTTTTAGTCCCAGTCATTTATATGTAATTTATATTCTCAAGTATAAATTTAGAGATAATTCCCCATCCCTAATCTCTTTCAACTTTCTGATAAGGTATCTGGAAATATAGAGTCCTACACAGAGTTTAAAAATATCATCCCCCATGCAGATTAAGTATTATTTCTTTCATAAGAAGTTGTCTTTGAATATGTCCCCAAAATAAAGTGATTATCATAATATACCTTGAGTTGTTAGCCTGGGGGGGTGGGGGGGGTGCTTTTGTGCAGAGAAGGCACTATTCCTTTTTTAGATATGGCTAAGCAGTAATAGCAGATGAACTACAACAGAAGGGAAAGGTTACCCAGGCGGACTGAGAGCAAGTGGCTCAGGCGTTCATTACTGTGACCTCCCATTCACTGTCCAAGGTGAGAAGCAGTGGAGGGGTGGTGGAAAGTGCCAAGAGTCCAGTCTCAGCACAGCCCTGAAGATTTGGTTGACCTTGGACAAGTCACATCTCCTTTGTATGTTTCAAGGGATGATTATATATCTCACAGACCTTTTCTGACTGAGCAAAAATGTTGTTAAACTATATCAAAGGTCAGAGTTTCAGTAAATAAATAACAGGCAGGAAGCCTGAGGGAAGGGAGCACTGTCCTAGAGTGATAAGAAAAAGGATGCATGAGGTTAAAGGGACCACACTGACTCCTTTTATAACCCAGTACTCAGAAGTGTGAGCTGATGCATGAGGTTATGATGTTAAAAACGCCTTCTGTTTGTCCAGAATTAATTTATATTTCCATATCAGTCACATCACTGCATATCCAGCTTGTAACTTCCATGATCAATTCCCTTGCTCATTATAGCATCGGGCATCTACCTCTGGCTTCAGAGACACTAAGAGCCATTCTGCCATAGCAGGCCAAGAAATAACTTTCCCTTTCAGGTTAAAAGATATAAACAGGAAACAATCTAAATACCCAGCAAATGTTAAATTAATTGTAGTATATCTCCATGGTGGTTTATTATGGAGTTGTTAAATATGATATTATGGAAGTACTATATAAATTGACATAGGAGGTAATATTTGGCATATAATCCTATTTTTGCACACATTCAACATGTAAGAAAAAAAAACAAACAAACAGTAAGAAGTATATGTATCAAAATGTATAAGTTCACATTCAATATATTTTGGTTAACCTTGAGCAGGGTAAAAACTTTTATTTTGCTTACCCACATTTTCCAATTCTTTCAATAAATTACCTCCTGTGAAATGATTTTAAACCCTTTAATAAAATAAAATGCTTGACCGAGGAATTTCTCCACTAAATTAATGACTGCTCTCCTGAATTTGCAACATAAATGCTTTAAATTCATATACTTCTATAATAAATTGATTTCTTTTTAATTGCTGCATGGGATCACAGAACTATAAATTGGGATTTGGGAAACTGGTTCTAAATCTAGCTTTGCAATTTACTAGCATCTTGGGCAAGTCATTGCTCACTAACTGTTAAGACATCAGACAAGTATGACCCCTCTCTGGGCCTTAGCTGCTCTCAAACTGAAAGTATTGGCTATCTCCAGTATTGCCTGAGAGTTTATATAAATGCAGAATCTAAGGCCTCACCCCAGACCTACTGAATCAGAATCAGCATTGTAAAAAGATCTTCTGGAGATTGACTTATTTACACAATAAAAATTAAGCAGCACTGGGCTAGATCATCTATAGATCTCATTTTACCTCTAAGAAGTGATCATTTATGAAGAATATTTCCCAGATCTGAATCATTCAGTACCTTGGTCTTATTTACTTATCCTTTGAGAAAATGAATTAGGTTTCTTTACTCAAATTCTTTACTGCTGCAGATTCCCTACATCTACATTTATATCTTACCCTGGAGGCCATGGTAAGGTCACAATCGACTTAAAGTCATTCATTGCATATGACCAGATATAGAAGTATAAATGTCAAATCAACAAAAAGAGAGAGAGGATATTTATAATAGCAATGAAATGTCATTTATGAAATGTAGATGTGGCATGTTTTATACTAAAACCTCTTACAAAGTTAGCTTATTAAAACTCTATAAAACTGGTATTTTACCCACCATGTGGATAAGAAAATTTATATATACACACGCATATATTCTCCCCATTTTCTCAACTCCCACTGCATTAGCAGATTTGTCATTTACAAGGTAGTGAAACTGTGTCATTGCTTTATTTATTAAAATATATATATTTCTCACTACAAGTTTCAGTTGAGGCAACAGTTGTATTTTCATTACTTTCACATGCACTAAATCACATTCATTATACTCACATGCTAAAAGAACCCTTCATATTCTGTCCCTTGGTCTGAAAGAGAGTAAATGCTCAGTACCTTGGGAATGTTGCCCTCAGCACTCAAAAAGTTCTCACCTCTACTTTAGATTCATTAATAAGATTAGAAGAAGGTTTTCCTTCTTGAGCTCTTGAGAATTTAGGGTTGTCTTTTATACACCTGATGGAGATGTTCTTCACATGGATCAGAGTCAGTAACTGAAAACCCTTATAAAGGAGTCATAAGCTCACTTATATATTTTGTCCGGGAGAACACTGGATCGAAAGACAGGAGGTACAGAACCCAGCCAGCTCTTTGGAAGTTGGAAGTGAAACATCAGAAGTTCCCTTCTCTGAAGATCAGGGGACTGGGGCAGCTCATCTTCACAGCTGCTGATCTCCCAGTCCAGTTGATGGCAGAAGGCAGCACCTGGACCTACAGCTTTTTTTTGTTACAGTTGGCCCTCCTTCCTCAGGTACTCCTTCCCCTGGGCTGGGTCAATGGAAAAAGGCACCAACTTCTCCTATAAGTGATTTACATCTTTAAGTTTAGACTTGGGAATAGACAGGTTTCAGTTTGTCTCCATTCAGTATTACCTATTCCCACTTCACAACTGCCGGTTCGTTGACCTGTAGCAACCTCAGGCCATCACAAGATACAGAGACAACGTCTTTGTATAGATTTCTCAGCCAGTTCTCATAAATGCACCAGCTTCTGAAGATGGACCCCTTCATGGTTGTCTTTCTCTCATCAAATCCAGGCTGTCACATCATCAATATCAAAGATAAAAGAAATTTAGGGGGTGCTTTGATTTTCTTCACAGCTATATCTTATAATTTCCCATGTTTAATCAAGTCCACATACTTTAGAGAACAAAACATATACTCTACATATACAAAAACACTCACATAGTATAGCCCCTACCAAAGAACCTTGTCACTGAACATAAGTGATATGAGTATATGTAATCTTCAAACACATACATACACATGCCAAACACATTGGGTTGCTTCAGTTAAAACTTTATCTTAATCAAAGATACATATTCAAAAACTATCCAATCAGGACTCATTAGTTAAAGTTTTGTAAATAAAGTCTTGGCCACAATTTATTTACGAAATTGAGTTGAAATAAATTTTTCAACAACAAGAGGCCCCATGTACACTTAAAAAATAAGATGGTCCCTTGCCACAGCACAAAATTCCTGATTTTGACCCCAGTTGTTGTAGCCAGTGAACTAACCACTACTGTGTTGACAAGAATGTTGAAATATTGAAAAAAAAAAATGTATGAATAAAGGTTCAGGACAGAGGCAGGTAAGGTACTAGAAACCAGTAAAGTACTCTCTACTGATTCAAGTGCTGGAAATTTAGAATATCATTTTTCTTCATCTAGATACACACACTCCATCCTCATTAACCCACCTGTCCATTTACTTTTCCAGCTACAGTGCATAGGAAAGAGAGCTCAGCTCCACAAGGTAGCTACAGGTGTGAGATTTAAAAGTTCCTGCTCCCAGCATCTCAGTGTAGACCCTTGAGGTTCACACTGCAAATTCTCAGCAAGCCTTTCCATTCCACCACCCTTGTTTACAAAATACAACAAATACCCACTTGGGGCTCAGTTTTCTGTTCTAGCTATTCTGGTCCTCTCTCAGGTGTAGCCAAATACAGGACTATGGAGGCAAAGATCCATGGAGAACAGACAGCCTGCTTCTCCTTGATTCTATCTGGTGGTCAAAAATACACTCTCTCAACTTCTCAGAAATTCAGATCCTGCACCTTTAAAATGGGAGTACAGATATCTACTTCACAGTTATTGTGATTACTACATGAGATAAGAAATGTGAAAAGATTTGGTAAAACATGTGCTGTACAGAAAGACATCAGGATTTTTCAAGTCTTATGTAGCATTTAAGCCCTCACCCGCGTAACGAAGTACTTCCGTGAGAGGTAAGGCCGGTGGTAGGGATTGGGGTGGAGTGTAGATTCGGTCACACTTGGCTGTCTGGACGCCCGTGTAGGCGCTGGGTCCTTGCCGGGGTCCCCCTCCTCCATGGAGAGCCGATCAGTCTCTGAGGACTGGTCATCTCCCTCATGCTTCAGAGACACAGGCTGGAATCCTTCATAACTCCCAATTGTGGACATTTCTTTAGCCTAAAACAAGGGAAGAAACAATCTTGTCAATTAAAAAAAAAAAAAAAAAAGTTGCCTGGCACTGGCAAAATAGGTATGCGAGAAAACGGTGTTTCTGAAACCTACACCACGCACACACATTATCTAAACAGAGACATTGATGGATACAATTCCCCAGGACAAGAAACCGAACAAGGAGAAGAGCTGTGTGAAGTAATTATCAGACAATTTTGTTCAAGATTCCATAGCATTTCTCCCTGAAAACCCACAGCTTGTAAGCTTATTTGAGTTAAAAGCAATGATAATGCACCTTCTTTTATGCTTCTTGGGGAGTAATAAGGCACAAAAGCACTTAAAACTAAGCACCCTTTTTTAGCTGAAGCATCGAAATTCTATAAATGTATCCTAAGGAAATAATTTAGACAAATGCTCAAAGATATAAATATAGAAAGCTGTTCATCACTGTACCTCTCATCTAATAGCAGAAAAATATGCAACTTTAGGTATAATAGCAAAACATTATCTACAATAGCAACATTATATACATACATAACATTGTATCTAATACCAAAAAGGAAAATACTACAGTGAAGCTAAGTACTATTAGTAGGGAATTGGCTAAATAACATATATTATACCTAGTGAAATACAATGTGGTCATTGAAAATGTAAGTGTATATTTTTATTATGGCAAGATGTCCAAAATATATTATTCATAATGTTATTCAAATTGGTAAGATAATTCTGAAAGAGTAGGGTGGAGAGAGAGGGAGAGAGAAATTAAGAAAGAATGTGCACACATACGTATGATATGTGAGAGGCTATAAAAAGTCTAAAAAGTAAAATAAAATATTAACAATGATTATCTCTGGACAACAGTGTTGCAAACAATTTTATTTTCTGTTTTAAGACGTCTCTAGTGCTTAAAATGATAATACATGGATGGGCAGAAGTAGGTTTACAGTTGTTTGCATGGGAAAAGACAAATAAATTATACAATAATTAATATAATACAAGAATAAACTGTAAACCTATATATGACCTAAAATAAAACCAAAATAAATTTATTTCTATTTTGTAAATACAAAGCAACAGAACACAGAAGAAATGGCACATGCTAACGCGGTGCAAATGCTCCTAAACCAGGTCCCCATTTGCCACCTGCAGCAGCACCGTCATCCCTACAGTAAGCACACACTACTACCAGCACCACACAGAAAGAGCTTCGCTGAGTAATTATGAGGCCATCCTATTCACAGGATGCCTCAGGATTCTTAATCAGACAAATTCAGTGTCCTTGGTTCTTGTGAAATACCAGGAAAATGAAAAACAGCCCCTATTCCCAGCAAATTCACATTCTTGAAATCAGGATTAATTAGAGTATTCAAGAGATATAAAAATAGTGTGAAGATATAATGGGCACTTTTGAGGAAGAATAGGACTCTATTAACAATTATGCCAGGATGAGGGGAGCGAACTGGGACTATCTCAGGCCAATGTGGACCTAGAATCATCTGGAGGGGTTTGAAGGTAGGAGAAAACACAGCTGGTTTCACTCAGGAGTGAAAAGTCCCCGCAGATCTTATCACAGGTTATCTCCTCTGATCCACCCAGTGAGCACTGGAGGATGATTTCATCTCCATGTCTCTGGGGAGCACACAGTTGGATCATTCCAGAAACACTTGGGTAATTATGGCAGCACCTGGACTGCCATCCAGGACTCCCAAACGTGCATTGAGTCTAGCTTGCCAACCAGCATGCGTGCTACTTTACAACAGGAGGGAGTTTGCCGGATTTTCAGATTTTTTTTTAAAGATTTTATTCATTATTTTCAGAGAGAAGGGCAAGGAGAGAGGCAGAGAGGGAGAGAAGCATCCATGTATGGTTGCCCTTCACCTGCCTCCAGCCACGGACCTGGCTGGAGACCTGGCTTGCAACCTGGTTATGTGCCCTGGCTGGGAATTGAACCAGCGACCCCCGGGTTCGCAGGCTGGTGCTTTATCCACTGAGCCACCAGCCAGGGCAATTTTCAGATATTTTTGTTTGTTAGTTGTGCAAAAGGCGGAAATTAAGTAGAACTGGCTTTTGAAAACTACAAAGTATTCATAAAGAAACAGAAAAAGATGTGTGTATGTGTGTGAGAGAGGAAAGAGAGGAGAGGAAGAAGGAGAAGGAGGAGGAGGAAGAAAAGGAAGAAAAGGAAGAGGGAGAAGGAGAAGGAAAAGGAGGAGGAGGAGAAAATGAGAGAGATCAGGGAGACAGTGGCCTCTCAGGCAGTTATTTGCTCTATTAATGCCAGTCTTCTACGTCTGCAACAGGGATATTAGAAGGAAGCGCATGTCTAGAGTTCCCCATAACCTGTGAAGGAACATTTGTGTCTTTGGGGAAGGAAAGCCTGCTTCTGTACTTGCTGCACTGTGAACAGGCACCTAACAACAGACATCTGTGAAAGGCTCCTGTGCCTGGAAAACAGAGGGAGGATTTAATTAACACCACTTCCTCTCCCTCAGGCTGTCTTCTCTGGAAACAGTTGAAGAGGAGCAGAGCACTGTGAGACTGAGCTGTCCTGAGATCCAGGAAAGAAGTTAAGTCAGTTACAGCTAAAGTCTTACAGCGGTGACCCGTGGAAAAGTAACCCCGTCACTTCAACACAAAATGAATCCAGCACTATCCCAGTCACTGGGGCATCTTTTCAAGGGCACGTAACTTTGTCAACAATGTCCCCCGAAGCAGAGGAACAAGACACACCTAAGCAGCCCAACTCCAGTCCTCATCACCACCTGATCAGACAATATTTATTCCCCATTCAATAAAATGTTCCCCATTATTGCTTTGCTGAGAAAATAGGATATAGTATACAATCAAATATGAAAAGTGTATTCATGGTGAAAAACAACATTTTTACCTAATTTTCTCTGTCCAGGAAATTTGTGCAATGAAAATTGTCCTAAAGAAGGAAAGAACTATGGGTGGGTGGGGAGGGGGACAGAGGGGAGCAAAAAGGGGATGGATGTAATACAACAACAATAAAATTTAAAAAAGAGAGAGAAGGAAAGAACTACAATATAGCTTGGTGTGGCCAAGGACTCGATGAATCTATCCAATTTATATTGTGCAGATGTTTAAAATAATGTGGGTAAGTGCTGTAGTGGCAGGAGGCTAAAGGACATATCTCGGGTGAAAGACAAAGGCAAAAATATTTTCCTCTGGTAATGCTGATTTGAATCATTTTTACAGTGGTAAAGACTAGAAGGGATTTATTGAAGTAGTTGTACTGTAGTGAATTTTTTCTTTTTTAAAAAATTTTAAACTTGCTGCTGTTTAATTTTTTTAAAAGTATGAATAAATGTGTTGGTTTGCAAACTTGGGAGCTTTCTGGATAAAATCTGAAAATGACCCTCTATGGAGGACAAAGGCAGATTGGAAAGGGGGCGGACCACTTTCCAGACCTGGTAGGTGACAGGTTTAACAAGCAAGGGGACTTACACAGGAGGCTTATCTTGAGATGAGTAGGTCTCTTCATCTACCTGCTAGAATCTTAACAGTTTATAGGGAACCTTGACTGGATTCAGGCCCATACACCATCCAGATGGTCTCGGTCACACATTGCTCTCTCAAATGCTTTATCCTTTAAAATAGCTCCCACTGTGGGAAGAGTGGGCAGAATGTCATTCCAATGACAGAGAAGGGGATGAGGAGCCTCTAATTGCTCAGGTCATGTCCTCTGAATGACCCTCTTTTTAAAAATCCCAAATAAATATCTGAGAAAGTAGTTCACATCTTCAAGTTTAGATTTGGGAGACATGTTCCAGTTTGTCTCTATTCTGTACTACCTATTCCCACTTCACAACTGCCAGTTGGTTGACCTACAGCAACTTCAGGCCATCACAAGATACAGAGACAATATCTTTGCATTTCTCAGCCAGTTCTCATAATTGCACCAGCTTCTGAAGATGAACCCCTTTATGGTTGTCTTTCTCTCATCAAACCCAGGCTAACCTTCCATTTGTCAAATAATAAGAATTCTGTATTTCTCAGTTGCCAACAAATTCAGAGCTAAATTTAATATCGTATTACAGTAAATAACTTATTTCTGGGCCTTGATCTAATTATACCTCTTTCATCTATCTCTCTGTGACTTTTTTCTAGGAATAATTAGGAAGCATACAGAGCATAAACTATAGCTATGCTCTAGTCCAGGTGAAGGACTTGCCCAAGGTCACACAGCTAAATAGAAAGGAAAAATGAAACCAGACTTCTGGAGCTCTAGTTCACTGCTTCCTGTTGCAACATTTAGGAGAAAAGCAGGTAATCGGCCAGTAAATGCATGCATTGGTAAACTGAAGACACCTTTGCCAAATGTCTGCTCCTGTTAGCTCTGCTTTGCACTGGAATTGGAGGTACAGACCCCGCAAAGCAGGGCTCGTCCCCAGGTGCTCCTGCCTCAGCAACCCTATACCCTGTGCTAAAGGCTAAAGCCCTCTGCTTCCCCTGGGGCCAGAATGCTTATCCATGAGCACAGGAGGGGCAGTGCTGGGGTCCAAAGCATATAGGAGCTTGAGAAATGTTTTAATTTATTTTAAAACCAGAAGATGAAAAACTAAATTTTACAGTAAAAAGAATGTTTTAATTTTTTTTTCTCATATAAGAAAAAAAGGAACTATCTAGAGCACCCAATATCTACTACATCTTGCCTAAAACCAAATCAAATAAAATATTGAACCATTTAAAATGATAGAAATAAATGTTGAAATATTGATGTTATTATGGTGAAGAGGTCTACAAAGGCAAAAGAGTCTGTGTCCAAAGAAGTCGTAAAGTAGCTCTGACTTGAATCCACAACATATGATTCACAGTCCCTGTTTAATATCCATTCTGGGGTTTTATCCAAGACCATTAGCACTAAAGATTCCTTCCATTCCAGGACTTTGCCTTTTCTGTTTTGGAGAATTCTGTTCCACTATGTACTAGAAGACGCTGTGCTGTAGAGAAGCTACCCAATTTTAAGACAATGGTTTTAGTTTTTTTTTTTTTTTGGTTTTTTTTTTTTGCTTTCTTAACATCAAAGAGAAACTCAACTCAATTGGCCTCAAATAAATATTTGATCCCCAGGGAAGTGGGTAAATAACTGCCCTGAGATGTTCTGATCAGCTTGAAAGGAGAAGCTGTCCATGCTACCGACCACACTTCCAACCAGAGGCAAAGAAAGGGGTGGGGGGTGGGGGGTGGGTATGTGTTTCTGCTTCACTGGAGTTTATAATGAAGAACAGTTCAGACGTAACAAAAGTATCATAGTTTTGATTAAGAAAACAGGATTGCGATTAAACAGAGATACTGTTGAAACTCAGTTGTTTCATGAGGAGCCTCTTCTCAAGGACCCTACTGTTCTCCATTTCTTCAGTACTATTTCCTCCTTTTTCCATCTCCTTTTATTTGTTTGTTTATGTATTTAATTTCTTGTAAACATTTATGTACCCAACACAACAGCACCTTAATATGTATATATAATAAGCAAATATTGATAGACATAAAAGGATCAGCAGTAATACAGCCATAGTAGGGGACTTTAATACTACATTGTAGTCAATGGATAGATCTTTCAGAAAAAAATAAACAATTCTTTTCTTTTAACTTAATTAATTGCTGTTCTATTACAGTGGTCCCATGTTCCCCCATTGCTCTCCCCTGTCCCACCAACCCCATTCCCTCTTCCAGAGTTAATTCCTTCCCTGTTGTTCATGTCCATGCATTCATTAGTTCCTTGACTAAACTCTTCCCCTTCTTTTCCTCCTTCCCCACCTCCCCCTACCCCACCTCCTCCTTCCCTCTGTTCACTATCAGTCTGTTCCTTGTTTCCATGCCTCTGGTTCATTTTGATTATTTGTTTGTTTTATTCATTAGGTTCCTGTATTAGGTAAGATCGTATTGTATTTGTCTTTCGCACCTGGCTTATTTCACTAAGCATAATACCCTCCAGTTCCATCCATGCTGTCATAAAAGGTAGGAGTTCCATGTTGTTTAAAGAAGTCCTTGGGTTCTCTGTCTCTCTCTGTCTCTCTCTCTCCCTCCCTCCCTCCCTCCCTCTCTCTCTCTCTCCCTCCCTCCCTCCCTCCCTCCCTCTCTCTTTCTCTCTCTCTCTCTCTCTCTCTCTCTCTGGCAACTTTGCACAGTCAGGTCTCCTTTGCTTTCTTCACTTGCCCAGTGTGTCTCCTGATGTCTTCCTAAGTCTCCATGAAGTCTGTTTTAATCCTATGAAATCTTATTGTAGGTATGTGTGATTTCCACAGAACTTTTGGAATATTAATAACTACTTCAGGGTCCTCTTACTACCTCTCTGAATCCCCAGGAAGACAGAATTCCTAGTCAGGAAACACTTATGTATTCTAACCTCCATATTTTATAAATGAGGAAACTGAGACTCGGGTTATGTGTCTCTCCTGAACTCTGTTGAGTCACTTAAAATGTAATTGAAGATGTTAAAAAATGAAGTTACGGCCACCACAGGGTTAAACATATTGATTGTCTCCAGAGATACACTTGTGGACAGACCAAGTGTCCACTTAGGAAAGTCTATGGTTTGTTTACAAGAATTGCTATCCTCTTGCAGGTGGAACAGTGCTGGGTGGGGGAGGGAGTGTGGGCGTTAGTTCCTGTTGTTTGTGTTGTATTCAAAGATTTCAACTGGGTTTTTCCGATGATGTCATCTCTATCCACCTGAAGGGTTAACATTCTCCAGGCATATCCCCAAAATAAAAATCCACTTTTAATTTTGACATTTTGTAAAGATAATTTATGTGAATTTATGTGTGCAGCCTTTCTTGAATCTCTGAGCGAACGGTTACAGGATATGCAGTGGATAAACAACAATATTCTAACACCTCAAAACTCTCCAACAAGCCCTCCTTGTGCCAGCTGAGATAGGGAAATTGGCAAACAATTTGTCACAATTTCACATTTTGCACATTAGTGATAACAAGTTAGCTGGGCTGCTCTGAGTCCAAGGGAAAGTGAGGTGGATGGAGAGTCCCTCTCCTCCCAGCCCTGACTCCAGGCAGGGCCCTCTGCTCTGTTATTAGTGCTTCAATGCAGCAAGGAATAGGGTGAGGCACTAGGCCAGGATAAATAAATGTGGGTCCCACTCCTACACTAACTCACTGGGTCCCCCTGGGCAAGTGGCTTCCCTTCTCTGCACCGCAGGCTCCTCGTCTACAAAATGAGAGGCTTCATGGTGTGCAAATTATACTCCTAAAAATGACTCACTTCTTTTAATCAACGATGAACCATTTATCTGTTTCCCGACATCTTCTGAAGCTTTCATCGAGGGTCGGGTGAAATGTGTTGAAGTTTGAAAACTGCTGGACTAAATTATTCTAAATTTTCCTTCTAAGTTAATCACTCCATTAGGGTTGATTAATTTTTCCTTCAGTGCCCAGAATATTCTAGATTTAAGCCTGCAGAGGTTGCTCATGTGGGATTTTCTCATCTCATCTACATTATGCAACTAATACTGGCCCAAAAGTTCCCTTTCCATTCATAGGCTGTGGGGTCAGAGGAAGAGCACTGCAATGGTATCACAAATTTGTACACCTGTTGTGAAGTTTGGCTTCTGACTTTTTGCTAACCCAAGTGAAAATCCACCATGCTCAGAGCTGCTAGGGACATCAATAACAGAGCAGTGAGTACCACCCCCAGGTGAGGCTGGGGCCAGAGACATGCTGGAGCACAATAACTATTCTTGCATTGAAGAAGGGGATGCATTAGAAGTTAGATGAGCTCCTCACGCACGATAATAATTTTGAGAGTAGTTTCACCAAAAATACATAGAAAAAAAAAACAATGTATAAAGACAAAAACATTGGCTAGAGAAACCTGTGAAACCCCAGACCCCTTGTGACCCCCTGAGATGAAACCTCTTGGCAGCCCTCCAAACATTTCCTCTGCTCACCCTGCCAGGTTATGGCAGTGCTCAAGTCCACGACTCCTGTAGCTCGGTCACACTGTTCTGTAATCAGCATTTGCTTGCCTGTCTTTACTCCCAGGCGATGAGCAACTCTGGAGCAGAAATTGCACCGCATTCATCTTTACAGACAGTGCCTGGCGTGGGCATGGTAAAGAGCAGGCACTGGGGACAAGTTCTCACACAGATGAATGAATGCCCTGCTTGTCTCTCCGTCAGGTATGATAGGAAGAGCTAGGCTCTCGTCTAATCCTTTGTTGTCTGCACATTACCTCATACCACAGCCATGAACAATCAGTAAAGGTCTGGGGACTCAGTAATGAAGCCCTGCATGAGGTGTGATTGGAAACATCTTCTCTGCACACACTTACACTCACATACACACACACAGCAGCTATCCAAGCATGTAGTCTGGTGGAGGCAATGGAAGCCAGCAGATAATTGCAGACTTTCGTGATGGAGGCATCATAGGAGAGAGCACACAGAAAACACTGTGAAAACGGAAGGTGGGAGGGACAGGTGCAGAGAAGGGGTGGAGAGTGTGGAGGTTGAAAGGTGTGGAGGAAGGAGCCTCCGCTTTGAGTGCCTACCACAGGATGGGCGAGGACATTCCAGGCAAAGGTGTGAGATGTGCCGAGGAGTGTGTGTGCCGAGGCTGGCAGGTAATGTGGTGAGTGTCACTGCAGTGCTGCCTGCCCACCTCCAGCCCCCACCCCTGGAAGAGCTGGTACCAGCTGCTCAAAACTACCACTTGCTAACAGGGTGAATGTCTCAAATCCTCCTCACACCACCTCCGTACCTCCTCTGTCTTTGGTCAACCTCTGTCCCTGCTGGGACAGTTCCCTCACAGTGAGTCCCACTGTAAGTAAGGATCCCAACCGTCTGTGTTTCTCTCTCTTTCCAGGATAACAATTTCTTTTGTGTGTGTGCCTTTGTTTAGTACTTGAAATATTTCTTTTACCCACATAACCAAGCCTCTCAGGTTCTCTCCTTCAACTTCCCAAATAAATGTAGTTCCCCACCCCCCAAAAATAAGTAATGGGGATGGCTATTAATGTAACCTTATACCAGGATAGGTGAGTCAGGGGAGATCAGGCTGGAGATGTATCTAAAGAGTACAAGAGAAGAAGGCCAACCTGTGTGGCCAGCATGCATGGAGTGACTCATCTCAGGCAGCAGCACAAGTGTCCTACTTTCCAATTTTGCAATTGGCAGAGAGGAGACAGAAAAGGGGTGGCATTTGGGGGAGGAGAATAATTAAGATTAAATCACCAGCTTCCCCATTACCCTCCAAAAGGAGAGAGAGAGAGAGAGAGAGAGAGAGAGAGAGAGAGAGAGAGAGAGAGAGAGAGAAGGAAGGAAGGAAGGAAGGAAGGAAGGAAGGAAGGAAGGAAGGAAGGAAGGAAGGAAGGAAGGAAGGGAAGAAAGGTAAAATGCAAGGAGCTGCCCAGGATAAAGATGTTAGTCCTGGACAAGATACTTTCAGGGGCCTAGGAGCACTCAAATATTTTCTCCATGAAAAAGGGAAAGAGAAAGAAGCAATCAAAGGATCAACCCAGGCCAACAATGCTGACTGCAGCAATCACCTTCCTTCTCTCTCCAACGTAATTCAGATCCCTGGGTTTAAATTTGCTGATTCGGAAACCAGGTGGTGACAATACTTAGATATTAGAACCAGCCTCTCTACCAGGTATGGAGACGGCCCGGGGAGCATGTGGATTCTGTCCAGCAGGGATTACTGCCTACCTACCAAGCACTAGTCCTGGTGCCAGGCAAGAGCCGTCGCCCACATTCCTGAACCAGACGCTCCTGCCTGCCGGGACCCTGCGTCAGGAAGTCCCATCACAGCCTGTGGTTCCTGCTCAGCCACCTGTGACTCCTCATGTCCAGATCTCATGAAATTCAGAGAAAGACATTCATCCAAATGCTGATAATAGCATCCCCCTCCAAAATAAAAATAAAAACTACATCCTTTATTTTAGCGACACTTTTAGTATAACCATTTTTCATTAAAGTATACAGCATGTACTCAAAACAATCATAAATGCACCAACCAATGACATATCATAAAATAAGCACACCCATGCAACCATCATGGAAGTCCAGAAAGACTGTATTACTGGCACTCCGACAGGACTGTTTTTCTCCAAGTGAATATTCAGTTTGTTTCACATGATAGGATCAGAGTGTGCTGCTGGGTATCTTGGATGTCATCTAACACAACACTCGCATGACACATAAGAGACCAGATGTTCAGATGGGAGCAAGGGAATTCAAGCCAGAGGAAGACCCAGGATTTTAGGCTTCTCTTTCCCATCCGTATTGCCTAAAATTCTTAGGAAGGTTCAGTGGAGGAAGGCCTGTGGAGCGAGAAAAACCAGCTCTGCATGTGGACTTCTTTCTCCAGAAGTCTGAGATTAGCTATCTCCTGTCTCCCCATAACCACGCTCCAAGAAGCTGTCCCAAAGCCAACAGCCCTGAAGTTCACATAAATGTCACTTTCCTTCAGTATCATGGTACCATGAGGCGCTTTTAAATTCCCCCTTTTTCTGTTTCCCTGATCTGACTAGTCATTTCGACCTGTGGCCTGTGAGATGACCCTCCCCTCTTGTAAAGAAGTGATCACTTGGATGGTGAGTGACTGCTGACTGGCCCATGAGGAACTATAGACAAAACTAGAGAAAGTCAGTTGAAAAGTAAGAAAATGTGAAGGGTACTGGTGATTACTTTTAGATATTTGAAGTATTCTAGAAAGAAAAGAGCACATCTGTTTATTCCATTTGATTTTAGAAAGTGCCTAGGGATGATTAGATCTTTTGTTTTTCATAATCAGGCTTCTCAAAAAATGGTCCACCTTTGCTGTCTTGGTTTTTACCTCATTCACATCTTAAGCCACAAAAATCTTTTTTAGTGCCAGCATATCTTCGAAATATTTTCAACAAAGCTCATGTGACTGAATCCAATGGATACTTTCCACTCTTTATCTTCCTTGATCTCTTTGGCACTGTGGATTGCTGACATCATCCTTCTTGAAATTTTTGTTTCCTTATTTTTCTTGGAATTGCATATTCCCAATTTTCTACTTTCATGTTCATGGCTTAGAGTTTCCTTCATGGAAACTCTTTCTCACAGGCTGATGTTTATCAGAACACTCTGGATGTTTCCATTAAGCAATCTCCTCTATTATCATTGTTGAACAATTATCTATAGATCTGTGACTCCCATGTCCTATGCCCAGTCCAGATCCCTCTCCCAAATCACAAATTTACCTGCGCAACTGTCTACCAGATGTGTCATTTCAGTTTACTTACCATGTTTACTTCTAGCTTGTCATACCCAAATATAAACTTACCATCTTCTTACCTCCTCCATAAACTTGCTCCTCTTCTTATTCCAATCTCAAGGTTCTCAAGCCAGAGAGAGACCTGCCTGATTCACTCTTCTTGCCCAATACTAACAAATATGGTACCTAGTTCTATAGCTTTTAGATCCTTAATATCTACTTGAGTCTCCACTTTGCTCCATTCTTATTGTCACAGCCTTAGCTCATCTCTTGAATATCAATATAAAGACCTTCAAACTGGTGTTTCTGCACACAGCAGATACACTAATCTTCCTAAAATACAAATTAGATTGCATCACTGATCACTTAACCTTCAATTGGTCCCATTGCACCCTAAATAAAATCTAAGCTCCTGAACATGGTAGGCAAGCCCTTCCTGGTGTGAACTAGTAACCTGTGAAGGTTCATATCTTACCTTCTCTTCCCTCCCTTTTCTTCTCCCATCTGTGTTTCAGCAATACTACTGTACCTTTAGTTCCAAAAATCCACCAATCTCTGTCTCATTTCCTTTACCTGATAACTCCCACTGTCTTTCAGCTTAGAAAAGAGCTAGAGGCTTCTTTGACCAACTTTGTTTCATGAGTTACTTGGCTTCCATTCTTTCTCCTTGTAGAATAGACTTATCCTTAAAACAGTACTTATTATACCATATTATAGTTACTTACTAGCTTGTCTAAACTTTCGCATTCTTCCCACTAGTATGGAAGATGTGGTGATGGAGACAGAGTTTTGCTTTCTGTGGTATCCTTAGCACCAAGTATAGCATATAGAAAGTATTCATATGTACTATAGGTACATGAGGTCTGTCCCAAAAGTATCAAGCTAATATCAATATAATTAAAACAGTTTGTACAGCCAATGCTTTTGGGATAGGCCTCATGTATATACTGGACAAATGGAAGAGTAACGAATATTTTTACTCTGCTGAGTACTCATGACCAGAAAATGCAAAGGAGATACAGCTAAGAGAATCTTTCTCCTCAGATGTTTTGGCACCAGATCTGAGAAGAAAATATTTGAAGCCCTTTTTTTCTAAACCAGGCTCCATATTCACCAGTTTCCACAAGCTTAACATAAATGGCAATTTAGAAATGCACTTCTTCTATGTTCTCAAGACACCATGATTTTTCATCACCCAGTTCTTCAGTCACTGCCTGTGATTGGTCTCCATGAGCAGAAAGCTCTGTGCAGGAATGAACCATACCCTCATATGTCCCCTCAGATGTCCACAAAATAATTAACCCTTGCTGCAACACAGTCAAGGCTGATGTCATCAAAGGTGTCTATACCACTAGAGATAGACAGAACAAGGAAAAACTCACTTCCGCTTGACATTACCATGAAAAGTAAGTAACAAATATGAGAGCCTTTTGTTAGAGCAAGTCTAGAAGTCAAGGGAAGAGAGGAGAGAGACATGTCCTGAAACAAAAGAGAAATATTCAGTAGTAGGCATTTAGAATGAAACAATAATTTTAAAAACAGATGCTGCCAACTTCTCATCTTACCGGTCACCATAAAGGAAAAGCAATTTGTGTTTTAATAATGAAGTATACATTGAGCTCCTAAAATGGTAATGCTAAACAAGACACCAAATTGAGCAAAATAACTAGATATGAGAAAATGTTAGAATAATATCATTTTAACACAATGATGACCCATTCCTACTCACCTAGATAAGAATGGTAAAACGTGGAACCCAGCTACAAGATGCTAAGAGAATTTAAATAAGCCAGACAGCTCTACCTGGAGAGAGAGAAAAGGCAAGAGAGCTAGAGCAAAAGGATATTTCTCATGAAAATAAAGGATACCAAAGTATGAGTATGGAGAAATAAAGGCAGTTCGTTTTTTAGAATGACATTCACATTCTTCTTAGATAATGTAAGAAAAGTGGAGAGTTCATATTGCCAAAGAATGGAAAATTTTAAAAATAAGCTTATATTCACTTGTGAACATTGTTAGATAAGAAGTACAGATGAGAAACAATAACATCTATAATAAAAGGTCCTTTCTTTTTTTCTGTATTTCAGCAAGAAAACAACACCAAAAAAGAAGCACTTAAGAAAACAGTTTATACGCACAGAAACACATAAATCAGTCTAGAATATTAAAGGATAAATGCGTATTTATTTACATGTGACTCACTACAACTATTGTTATAGCAATAAGCAACATTAGCTAGAGTAGATAGGAAATACATTAAGAAAATAAAAAATGCTAACTGTGATGCATAACCATGTATCTCAATGCTAGTTTTCTGGGGGAGGGGTAATGTTTGATTAGTAAATATACAGCTTCATTTGGAAAGCAATCAAAAGAAGAGGAGGAGTATGAACCAGAGAAAGAGCAAGCCAAATAATCATTGAATGTGGTCAGTAATGCCATCTTCATATACAATATTAAGTATACATATGAATGTTGCAATAGTACCTCTCAACTTCTTTATCTATGAAAATATGCATGTTAATGCCTGCCTGCGTATTCCATAAGATTTTCTGATGATCAAATGAAAAGGCTGTGAAAGCACTTTGTAAATGATGGAGTTGCCTTGATCTTGTACCTTTTGAAGAGCCATTAGTATATTATCATAGAAGACAGAGGAGACAATAAAATGATATCAAGCAGAGACTCTTAGTAGCCCCTAAAAGATACCAAAGGGAAAATGCCCCTGCCCGAAACTTTTAGGAAGGCTGATTCTGAGCTTGAGGAAAAGTGGGGGGTAATAGCAAGGAGAGGTAATGTGTCTAGACCAGGGATGTGCCAAATCTTCCCAGGAGGCAACCGTCCCACTTTGCCCAGGGGACAGATAAAAACTAAAGCCCACAGGGCAATAATTTGAGGCTGCCCAAGTCATCTGTAAACACACTTCCTGTGTCAATTCCTGCCTCTAGAGTATCCTTTCAGAATACAAAACAGTGAAAGAACATCTGTGACTTATATAATATTCCCTATTTGTGAATGGGGAAATTCAAGTGAATGGGTAAATTTGACCATTCCTTAGAACTTCTCTTTTGAGATGTGTCACCAAAAGTAGGTTACCCCACAGTATTCCTGTTTGGCAGTATCTCTGCATCTAAGAACTTCAACTGTGATATTCCGTGCTGTTTAAAGAGATCACTGAATTGTTGACATGTCTCCAAAATATATTCTCTGCTAACTATCTTTCTTTCTTAATGTGCTGGAGCCAATCTATACTACTTAGTACTGTTTCTTGTTAATATTACCCCACCTAAATAGATAATGTTAGGCTCCAAAGGCCAATAATATTTGACTATGGAGTATCTGTAATTCTTTCACCAAAGCCCAGACAATGAATAAACTCTTTAGAAAATGCTGCAGAGAATTACTGAAACTAACTCTCCTGTTGGGAGTGACCGAATGTAAAATCTTCAGTTTACAATTAAAGATTTAGCTTTACTTATATTAGCTCAATATCGTATTCAGTATAGGCATCTCTCAGATTGTTACTTTGGTTCACTAATAATGTTACCTATCTACAGAGTTAAGCCTCGTGGTAAGTAGAATTAACCAGTACACCATCAGAAGCAGTGTTGGTACATTTTAACACGTGAAATAAAGAGGTCATTTACAATAAGTGATATTGCTAAGTTATCTTTTTAACTCATCATCTTCTAGTGGCAAATCCAAGTGCATCCCTATGCCAATGCTCTTTTAAAAATAGCAATGCATACTATTGGGTTGGCCAAAAAGTCCATTTGTGTTTTTTAATGTAAAATAAAAGACATATATTTTTCATTTTCACCAATAACTTTTTGATTTGGATATCTTAAGTATGTCAGCTATCTTCTACTATTAGTTTCTAGTAGGTAGAGGCCAGGGGTGCTACTAAACATACTCCAATGTATAAGAGAGCTGCACAGCAAAGAATTATTTGGCCAAGATGTCAATAGTACCAAGAAACTTCGCAAACCACTTTTGACATGTTTAATCAGTCACAACACCTTTTCCATACACTACACAAATCTGTTTTTGCATTTCAGTTGTGTTATTACCTTTCTTGAAATAATAAAGTATAATACATTAAAAATGTTGTATATTCTCTCTCATCTTCAATATTAAAATAGCTACTCAAAAATTCACCAATTTTTAAAAGATTTTTTTCATGCATGCTGGCTGATATGACAGCTGTCACAATATGATCTAACAAAATTCTTTCAAATGAAGTTAAGCACTACTAGGCCATTGTACAGAAAAAAACTAAATAAACTTTTTGGCCAACCCAATACTTTTAAAATATATATTTATAATAGATAAACTACATAAGTATATTTTAGATAAAATATTATGCAGGTGTTACATTTAACACTGTATAAAAATAATGGAAAGACACCCAAGCAAGGTGTGTGTGCGTGTGCATGTGTATGATAGCACAATCTTAGCTTTTATAAAAAATAAAATACAGATATATATACAAGAAAGTTTACAAGGATAGGCACCAAAAAATTAACACTGTTTTTTCTTTGGTTGGAGGTGAAGGGTGAGGGGGTGAGCAGTATCATAGTCATAGGGTTTTTTCTTAATTATATTTTCTAATTTTCTACAATAAAATATTATAAAGATGATAAAATTAGGAAATAAAGCATTAGTTCTATTCATAACATTTGAAAACTTAAAGTGATTTTTAAGCATTTACATTTTCACCACAGATTTGTCATTCTCCAGCACCCATCATCAAGGAAAGAAATAAATAAATTGTTTCATACAGAAAACATACCAAAAGATGGTCTTCAGAAATTCTCAACAATTAGAGTCAGAGAAAGACTAAAATGTGTGCCTGAATGGAGACTATGTCTTGTACATGGATAGTTGGGCTATTAGGCAATGACTTTTATCTGCCCACTGATATGCAAAGGCTGCATTCAGGAAACAAAATCAAAAGCAGCTTTGAGAGATGGAGAAAGATAGTGTCTCTTGAGCAAGTTTCATCGCAAGAAATTATGAAACTGCTACATAGGCTAAGAAGTTATAAACTTGTTATGTAAATTACATGAGGAAGAATGCTGGAGGAAATACCTGTCTTACAGAAAAGTTCAGGGCCCTTCTAATGAACAGAACCTTTGAGAATAAAGCCCTAGTTATAAATGGACTGGACAGAGAGAGTAATTTGACAGAAGTTCTAGTTTTCCTCACAGAAGTTCATAGTAAATGATGTCCTTACTTTTGATTTAAACACTTGGTGGGTGATACATCAAGATCACATACCTACAAATCAAAGGCACAAATGTTTGGAGAATCAGGCCAAGACTTCCATTAGATAATGGGCAAGGAATAGTAATGATTCATTTTATGTAATAGATTCATTTTATGTAATCAACTCCTGTATTGGGAATTAGACTGATACAGTAGAGAAATTTTTGGAGTCAGAGAGACCTGGGCTTTGATCCAAACTCCACAAGTTACCAGCTGCCTGATGTTGGTAGCAATTTAAAAATCCTCAGCTTCAGTTTTCTCAAATGTGTAGTGAATCTAGTATTTACCTTGCAGGACAGTATGAAAATTAGAGGAGCTAATGAATCTAAAGGACTAGCCAAGAACTACAACATAGTAGAGTTTCAAAGCATAGTTTAAAGGTTGGAGAAAAAAGGAAAGCTAGGGCAGTCTAATAATCAACTGAATCTATTTTAGAGGAACTTCAATAATTAGGAATAGAATATATGATAACTAGTGATAGTGGAGAATCCTTGAAGTAGTAGGAGTCAGGAAATGTGAGTTCAGATATAAGTCATTTCTTCTCTTCAAGCATTTTTTTTTTTTCCACATTGTCTAGGAGGGTATTGAACCATTTGGTCCCCATGTTTCCCTATAGCTCTATGGGCCTGGTTCTAAACCAAGGTAGAGAGCTAGGAGGTCATTTATAAAGCAAGTCAAATACCAAAACAACAAGCTGGAATGTATTTATTTTTTATCATCTATATCCTAATGTAAATAAAGGCTTTCCAGTCTTTGGTTACATGTACTCACCTCTTTTAAAATGACAACTTTAAGAGCAACAGGGATAATAAGTCAATTAGAAGAACAAAGTATTAACTTGCCTTTTTTTTAATTCAACAAGCATGAAAACACCAAATGTTAGGAAATTCTTGTCTATTATTAGCTATTCCCACCAACGAAGGAGAATTGTACTTCAGAAAGGACTGACCTACTCCGAATGAGGTTTCATCCAGCTATACCTGATGATGGGAAGTAAAATTTTCCCTCCCACTCAAACCAACATAACAATGTAGATCATACGTAGCTTCTCCAGCCTCTGAAAGGGCCCAGCTATGCTTCCCATATTGCTTCATTCACGAAAGCTACCATTTAGTTTATCTCACCTAGAATGAATGATTTTATTTGTTGATTGACTGTGCAACAATTCAAAGATGAATCAAAATACAAATCTTGCATGGAGTTTAGAGCCAGAGTAGTAGTAGAAGGCATAATAATTTAAGTATCAATCCTAAATTAGAGATGTTTAAACTGAAAGATACTGATTTTTATCACACAGTGCGTACATACCCAAAGTGGAATATAATACAATGCTTAAAAATGATATTTTTGAAGACTGTTGAGTGACAGATAATGTTAAGTGACATACTCCATGGTTTTATTTTCAAAGTTATATATACTGTGTATATATATATCATATATACATGAAAATACTAGAAATTAACACATTAAAGTGTTAAAAGAAGTTTATCTCTGAAATAGGGAGGATGTAAAATATGTCAGAGAATAACTCTGTAGACAAATATTAATTGACTTGAAAAAGATATGGCATTATGAAGCAGAAATGATGGCTATAAAATACTACATTAAAAAATACTCACACGTTGCATTGGAGGCACATGCACCAAAATGTTATGATTATCGGTGAATGATTGGTTTATGGATGACTTCTATTGTTTCATTTTGTTTTTTACATTTTAGATTTTTTCCCCACTATTTTTGCTTTGAACGTTATGATTGAGGAAAAAGTTGTTAAGACAATGTTTTTTAAAAAGGATACCAAGTGAATATCAGTCATAGACCTAGGGCTATAGGTACAAAACAATTATTGAAATATAAGAATAAAAATCTAAGACCTTTCCACAGGAGGCCTACACGCTGGTGCAGCCATGTCTTTAGTGATTCCGGAGAAGTTCCAGCACATTTTGGGAGTACTCAACACCAATATCAATGGGTGGCGGAAAATGGCCTTTGCCATCACTGTAATTAAGGGTGTGGGGCGAAGATATGATCATGTGGTATTGAGGAAAGCAGACATCGACCTCACCAAGAGGGCAGGAGAGCTCACAGAAGATGAAGTGGAACGGGTGATTACCATTATGCAGAACCCACGCCAGTACAAGATTCCAGACTGGTTCTTGAACAGACAGAAGGATGTGAAGGATGGAAAATACATCCAGGTCCTGGCCAATGGTCTGGACAACAAGCTTCGTGAAGACCTGGAACCGGCTGAAGAAAATTAGGGCGCATAGAGGACTGCACCACTTCTGGGGTCTTCATGTTCGGGGCCAGGACACCAAGACCACAGGCGGTAGGGGTCGCACTGTGGGTGTGTCCAAGAAGAAGTAAATCTGTAGGCCTCTTCTGTTAATAAATAGTTTATACACGGAAAAAAAAAAAAATCTAAGACCTCAGCAATAGTGAGTAGAGACAATTGTAGAAGAAATTTCATCAAAGGTAATGGCAACACAGGAGTTTGGAAGGGTCCTACCCTGGACAGAGATCACCATACCAGTGGGCCATGGAAATGCTTGATTTTCAAGACCACCTAACAGGTCAGTCCTCCCCCATTAAAGAAGTTCTCCTTAGCCACCAAGACTCACTTGAGACAAAAGGATCTCCTCAACAAGACAAAGCATGGTGTGCAACACAGGTAGGACCCCTGTCCCTCCAGGAGCCCTGTAAACAACCCCAGGTCAGATACTAGCCTCTATACTGTTTTGTATCTCATTCACACTGCCATCTCTGAGTGTTCCAAATAGAACAAATGCTTAGTAAATGTTTATGATGTATCCTGTATGTTACAGCAAAAGAACAAGAGAAGAGGGGCAAGGTAACCTGGAGGTAATTAGTAGCCTAGCACTGCCAGCCACTGGGTGTATGGCCTTGATGACAATGGTACAGAGAGCTTTTTCTGATGACAGGAAGAGAAACGGTGGTAACACAGATGAAGATGAGAGATGTTCATTTATAGAGATTGACACTAATGATTATTTGGACACATTTAACTTGGTTAATTATGTTGTAGGCCATACATAAAAAATAAAAGAAGGAAAAGAAATCTTCTCTAGCCAGTCAGCCAGTCAGCCAGTCAGGGAAAGACAGATACCATATGATTTCACTCATATGTAGAATCTAATAAAGAAATCTAAACTAACAAGCAAAATAGAGACAGTCTCATAGATAGAGAGCAGGCTGGTTGCTCTAGGTGGAGGAGGAGGGTGAGGTGGAGGGATGAAGCAAAAAAGAACACACTTCATGGAAACGAATAGCAGTGTGGTGATTGCATGGGGGTGGGTGGAGGTGGGAGAAGTATAAGGACATAGCTGCTAATAAAAACTACAAAAAATGAACTATTAAAATTTTAGTTTAATTTTTAAAAGCCTACATGCAAAGAAAATGAAAACAAATAATTTTGATGTAAATTCTTTCGCCTACATTTATCCATAGATACTATCAATTTTCTATTTCAAAAATGGAGTTATGCTATAAATATTATTTCAAAAGCTTCTTTTTAACTTTTTGAGGGGAACACTAATACTGACAATGGCAATGCTTATTAAGTACTCACTGTGTGCCAAACACTTGGCTTTAACTCTATTGGTTAATTCCTAACTCATCACAGCCCCAGGGTCCAGGTATTATAATTAGTCTCATCTTACAGATTAGGACACTGATTTCTAGAAAAGGTGAGAAATTGGCTCAAGGTCACACAGTAAATGATAAGAGCTCTACATTGAGTAAAAGTCTCTTGGACCTCAAGCCTGTTTCTGCCACTGTGCTACATAACGAAATAAGTGATTTCCTACAGCAGCCCATTAGTGGTTGTCTAGGGTTCCATCGCACAATCAGTCATGTTTATTTAATGCATCCCCTATTGTTAGTTATTCACGTTGCTTCATCTTTTCATTGCTTTTATATTGACGATGTGGTTGATAACCTTGTTGCTGCCAATAAAGCATGCACAACCTCCTAAAGGCTCCACACAAGCTCTTCTCCCCCCGACCAGGGCCCTCCCTGCTATCATCATTTGGTGGTCAGACCCAAGCAGATCTGACCTGACATACCTCAACTTGAAATATATATAAAGTTCAGTTTTTTCAGATCAGAAGAGGGTTTTATAACTTTACAATATTATAGCTAATGGTTTACATGAAAAATATTTGTTTTAATTTGCAATATTGTTTTAATTGTGAGATTGAAACATTGAGGTATGTATGTATGTTTGGACATTTTATCAGTTCCATGTTCTTTGTCTTAGTGATTCAAGAATTGTTCATTTATTAAATACATCAACAATCAAAACAATGTTTACGATATCAACAGCTGTTCACAATTATACTGATACTACTGAGAATTGATTATAGGATGAATAATGATGGTGTACAATTTTCAAAATGGACACATCCATTATAAAAGTTTATGTACCCTTGACTATGAAGCAAAATGAACCATACCAGGTGGCTGCTATGATTGTAAATTTTATTTGCTTAACTCATTAACTCTGCCTCTAAGAATATCTTGTATTTGAATATTCTGGTTTTGTTCCTGTGTGACAGATGAACTCTGTATGTTACAAAGTGAAAATGCTGAATTTAACTCATTAATTAAACACATTTGGGGGAAACCTTTTCTGTGTCAAGCACTGTGCTAAAGAAAAGAGAAAGGTGGAGAGTAGAAGAAAACAAGCAAGTACAATTTCTTCCCTTAAGAAATATATTGTTTGTGAAAGAATCAGTTCTGCAATTATAAGAAGGTAAATAAAGCCCTAGATAGGAATTTGTA
Source organism: Noctilio leporinus (assembly GCA_004026585.1). Taxonomy (NCBI): domain Eukaryota; kingdom Metazoa; phylum Chordata; class Mammalia; order Chiroptera; family Noctilionidae; genus Noctilio; species Noctilio leporinus. The sequence continues at coordinate 36,968 of PVIW01006373.1, read as the reverse complement.
CAAAGTGAAATAAAAGCATTATAGGGGCATTGTAGGGTCACATAGAGCTGTCTGGATACATTTACATTTAAAAGGTCTTGCACAAAGCCCTGGCTGGTGGCACAGTGGATAAGGTGCCAGCCTGTGAACCCAAAGGTTGCTGTTTCGATTCCCTGCCAGGGCACATAACCAGGTTGCAAGCCAGATCCATAGCTGGAGACAGGTGAAAGGCAACCATACATTGATGTGTCTCTTCCTCTCAGCCTCCCTCTTCCCCTCTCTCTAAAAAATAATGAATAAGATCTTTTTAAATTTTTGAAAAAAAGAAAAAGAAATTAAATTCCCACCCACCAGCATGCATAGGCTCAATCTGAAGGCTTGTATTGAGCATACTTGGAAGACTCTTTCTAAATATTGCAAATTTTCATTGATACAAAGCTGAGCTAGTTTCCTCCCTGGCCCCAAACACTCTTCATTTGGTAAGATAGCACTTGCAGTTCAGGAGACACTGTTGGCAATTGTGAACCCCTGGAGTTCTTGAGAGGTCCTTAAACAATGACAAAGTGAAAGTTTTGTAGGTCTCTATAGAGAGTTCTAAAGCTGTAAACATTATCTGTCCAGTATAAAGGGGAGGCAGTGAAGAGGGAAATGAACCTGACTTTTAAAACCCCGATTTGAGTTCCATCTGTTATTAATATGTTCTGTGATTTTGGGAAGATAACATCAACATTTTGAGCCTTATTTTCATTCCCTGAAATAATATATATAAGACCATAACCCTTACAAAGACAACTTCATAGGGGCAGAAAAGATAAATAAAATACTAATCTATGTGTATCAATCAAGTTACAATTTCTACAAAAGTGTAAGTATTTTTATCATCCTGTGCCCAATTCCTCTGGATCTTTACAAATAAACTCCTTAAAAGGAGTGTGTACTGCCACCAGCTCCAACTCTTCTTCCACTCTCATTCAAACCCATGTCAGCCATTTACTGTGTGTTCAGGTCTCTAATAACATGTCATTCTACCCCTGGGTAGCATCAGGGTTGCCTGACCACCCTCTCCGCCTTGGAAGATTTCTTCACTTTGCTACCAGAATACACCACACTCAGCTGTGGCTCATCTACCACCCTGGCTGCTCCTATGGACCCAGGGAGAACTAGAGAGCTATAGGAGAGGCAGGTATGGCCGGATAAAGGGGTGCATTATAGATGGAAAATGTAAATGAAAAGTGCTTTTCATTATACCATGTGCTGAGGATTTTAAACAATTTCAGTGATAATGTCCTCTTCTCTGCTGGCCTGGGCCAAACCCGCTATATAGATTCTCCTCGCCTGTCTAACCCAAAACCTTACAGCATCTCAAGTCAGTCATTAGACCTTTTTTTCTGTCTACCACAGCTCCTGTGATGATATAACTTAATTTCATTGCTGTAAATATCATGTCTATTGATAGCTCCTGCTTTTTATCTTCAGTTCAGATAGCTTCACTGAATCTCTTTCATACATTAATTCGCTACTTGAAATCTCCAACTTAAAGTGAGCTCCTACTGTTCCATCCAAAGCTGTTTCTCTCATGGTCTTCTCCATCTCAGATCAATGCCACTCCTTTCTACTAGTTGCTCAGAAAAAATCTTGGCATTGTCCTTGGCTGCTTCCGGTCTTCCCCATTCACTCAATTGCAAATCCAATCACCTGTCATCATATCCGCCACTGCTGTTTGCTTGTCCAAGCTTCTACATCCCTCACCTGGTCCCCAGCAATAGCTTCCTGCAGTATCTCCCTGCTTCTGCCTGCCCTCTCCCCTCCCCACCCTCATCTATTCCCAACACAAGGAGGGACGGATCCCTTTGAAATGCAAGTCAGACCAAGCCATTGTTAAATGGTTCTCATTTCACTTAGGGTAAAAGTCCAAGTCCTTGTGGCTTTCAGAGTCCATTATTGCTGCCCTCACCTCTCTCCACCATCTTTTTTCTAACTTCATTTTCAAAAGTTTTCCCACTCCATTCAATCTAAGCCTTATACTTTGAAGGTGCCAAGAAGCCATGTTCTGAGCCTGGGCACCTTTGCACTAGCTGTCCCTCCAGTGATGTGCATGGCTCACTCTCTGGTCTCATTAGGATCTTTACTCAAATAACAACACATTCTTCCCTAAGCACCTTCTCTAAAATGTCAACTTTCCAAGACTTCCTATCTCCTTTCCTGCTCTACTTTTCTCAATATCTTGTATCTTCCATATTTTATTGATTGGTTTTGTTTCCTTCCCTTCTGTCTCATTAGAAATGTAAACTGCTTGAGGGCAGAGATTATTTCTTTTTACTCAATGATGCTGTTTTTCCAAACTTCAGAACACATTTAATGAATAGTTGTGAATGAATGAGACTTGAAAAAATGTCTGTATTGAATAGATGTGACATAATTTTAAATGAATGAATCTCATTCACATGCCTCATTTTACTCTATGGCATATCACCACCTACCTACTTCCCTTGAGATATAGGCACAATTCCCAACCAATTTCACACACAAGTCTGCAGGGGGAAAATGAGAAAAGGTTGGTTATTACACAAATACCTTAGGGTATGTGTGTAAATATTTCTTGTGTGTGTGACTGGTGAAATCCTTCACAAAACCAGAGTCTTCCTTTCAACCCATGAGGAATTCTGTAAGCCACAGTGGAGTACTCACATACTTGTGGAATCCTCCAGCTGTGTTTATTATGGAAGAGTCTAGTGCCAGGACATTCAAGGAACCTCTATACTTATTTGGCAAGGGGTGACTGCTTCCCAGACCAAAACATGAAGCTTATCAACTGAACATAACCCTTTATATCCCACAAGTTAGGAATTTATACAATATTACATTTCTAACCAAAAGAAAATAGATTTTATTAAAAAAATACTTAACTACAGTTTTATCCAAAATATTTCTCAATTTGCTCAGTGTATTTTAAAATATATTTTACTCTCTTTCTAATTTAATTATATATTATCTCTCTTTCTAATTTAATTGTATATTATCACCTAATCTCTCTCTTAAGCATCTGATACTGTCCACTGTGTTTAGCAGTACTCAATTCTGTTTTATTTCCTCTTAATTCTTTTGAAACACTTAAAGACAAGCTAAGTGATCCCTACACAGATTTTCTGTCACTACCAAATTATGGACTTGGATCATCATGAGTTCAGACAAAATGTTTGGTCAATACTTGTCATGCTCTCAAGTTCACGATGCTGTGCTTAATCACTTAATGCCCAGGATCTGCTACAGACCAAATTGCCAGCCTCATTCCTCCTTCAGTCCCACTGGTCCATAAATAGCCAGAGAATTCTTTCCATCCCTCAAGCACACATCAGGCAGTACAGACTTAGCAGTTTGCTTAAATTCTTCTTTTGCTGGAGACTCATCTCATCTCTACTTGTTGAAAGCCCAGGTCAAATGCCATTTCCTCCTTACACCATCCCTGATGGAAATCTATCTAGTTGCCATGAATATTCTTACTCAGTAAACCAACAATAGTTGCTTTTTTCTTCTTGCAGGGTTTATCATATTTTGTCTTATGTTGTAGTTATTTGTGGACACATTTTCAGTATCAGTAAACACTTTGGGGGAGAGATCATTGCTTTTCATCCCTAAGTGATCAAGAGGAGATTACTTCATTAGTCAACCATACCATTAGATTCTACAACTCTGAATTAGAAAAAAAAAAAAAAAAAATCAACGAACATTACAAATTCTGAGATGAGTGAAACCTCTTTAGAAGGATTCTAGAAGATACAAAGCAAGATTCAGGTTGGTTGAATAAAATAAAGACATCACCACTGCTTACTCATCCCCCAGCACTACTCCTAAGGAGAAAACATTATCTGGCTAGTTTTCAGGATTTGAGCAATTTGTTCTGAATTCAGGGCATTGTGGTGCTATCCATGTGTTATCATGTATCATAATTTCTTTTCTGATTTCATGTCATTGGTCTCTTTAGTAAAAAGTGCTACCTTGTTCTCGTCAAGTTTCCTTTCTTTTCTCTTGGTAGGCACCTGGACATTATGCTGAAGTTGTGTCAGCTTGACTAACATTTTACCTTTCAAGTCACCAAGACTCTGTACCTGGCTTAATATCCTGAATAGGTATCAAGGCCAATGGTATATCCTACTTAAATCATCATTTCTTTTCCACCCCTTAAATAATGAGAGGCTAAGGACAAAGAACTGATTTCATCTCTTCCTGGGTTCCATTGATCTGTGGCCTGGTGTAGCGTTATATAAATTTAGGTTTCCCTTGAAAGAGGATGATTTGAACACTTAAAAGATTAGAAAAGATCAGTATTGACAAACTCAAATGCTTGGTAGTTTAAATCTAGTCCCATGGGGGCTGTGGAAAATTGGGGAATGCCTGCTTCATCTACAGAATTCACATATTGCCCAGATGTAGCCAATGTGTTTCCCATGTGAGAATGTGGATTCACTAGTACCAGATCTCATTTCACTTAAAAGTGAGATAATGGATATTTATGAGGAAATTCCTGGGTGTTAAAACATTTACAACCAGCTCAATTTTGTTTACTGCAGCAGCACAAATAAAGCACATTTGCTGCTGGACTCACCTGTGGCTTTGGTCTGCAACCCATGGATTAAAGAAACTCTCAAGGTCAACCATACCATTAGATTCTACAACTCTGAATAAAAAAATAAAATAAAAAACTAGCATTACAAATTCTGAGATGAGTGAAACCTCTTTAGAAGGATTCTAGGAGATACAAGGCAAGATCCAGGTTGGTTGAATAAAATAAAGACATCACCACTCCTTACTCATCCCCCAGCACTACCCCTAAGGAGCAGTTCCAAAGTTTGACTGAAACAAATATTCCACAAGAATCAAGTTGATAAGAAAAGATGCTTTTATGGATAACTCCCCTACTCTACTGGGCATGCTATTCCCACTAAATGCTAAGAACATGCCGAAGTGCCCTAAAATGTTTCATTAAAAAGAATCTTAAAGACTATTGGGTACAATCCATAAAATGATAAAGCTAATGCTTCTGTTTAAGTATGCTCACGTCATTCACTCCATGGGCAGTAAAGGAATTAGAGACCTGACTTTGACTTACAGCTCTAATGAACACTGGCTGGTGGCCTTCTGCACATTATGTCATATTTCTGGGCTTCAGTTTCTCTATTTTGAATAAGATAATTGAGTATGTAATTTCTTCAGGATCATTACAACTAGACAGACACTAAGAATAGCATACAAAAGTCTGCCAAAGATTATGTAGCATTTCAACCCATGAGATGAATATTAGCACTGTCATAACAAACTCAAACACAAACACATATACACACAGAGAGAAAATATTTCCTTTCACATCTAAGAATGATACAACCTTTTTGGGCATAAAGGAAAAATGATTGCTAAAATTAGCATCTTAAAAAGTAAGCTCCATAATCACAAGAGATGAGATTTTCTTAAAACTGTGGAACAATAAGACATAATGAGAGCTGTCATAAGAAAGGAAATTACAGGAGTCAATCTGAAGGGATTTAGGGGTGTTTTTCCCTCCTGTTGAGACTTGCTTTTCCACATATCAGTGTAAGACTCAAAGCTAAATATTTCCCAAGGACCTTTGTGCTCTATGCCTCCTAATACTGTTGTGGACATTAGGAGAGTGTCATTCAGCCCAAATGGAAACTTTCTTACACAGAGAGCCATGGCGTGTGTGTGTGTGTGTGTGTGTGTGTGAGGCTCCAGGTAATCATTGTCTTGCATTTGCATATTACTTTCTAGTTTACAAGGCCCCTTTACATACATATTCTCATTAATTGTCTAAAAATAGCCATATTGGATGGATCTTAATCATTATAAAACCTCTCTGGGGTAAATTCAAAAATATACCTTCCAACCTGACTGCAAGGAAATAATACCTTTTTTTGCTACTTGACAGTTCAGGAAGCCCTTCAGCTTCTCTTGGCTTTTTCAAATAAGATATGACCTGCTGGGTAGTATAGTAGAGGGAGAGAGAAGGAGGAGGCAAATCTAATCTTGGCCCTGGCCTGCTGATCAAGCTTGAACAAATCACTCCAATTCACCAAGCCTCAGTTCACTAAGCCACTGAATAGAGAAAATTATACCTATACCACTGCTTTTATAGAACAGTTAAGATCAAAATCAATACATAGGTAAGTATTTCAAGTAATTGAACAGAAGGAGAAATGCTAGTCTACAAATCTCATCAACCCTGGGCAGGGAGGAAGAGTGGGCTGTCATATTATCATGGAAAGTGATGGGCCTACCTGGAACTGCAACGTGGTGGTAGAGGTGACCAGAAATGCAGGCTAAGGGACAGGAGCAGTCAGCTCATAGAGAGAAAACCTATCTCTGCAGAACAAGTGGCAAGCCACTGGGCCTTACCTGACTAGGCTGTGGCTGGTGGCCAAGGCTCTTCTTTCTCTTCTTGGATGAAGGACCTCAGACCATAAGCAGTAGTCCGACACAGATGAAGCCAGACAGGAGGATGCCCCAGTGCTGTCAACCACTCGGTGTGAATCTTGCTTCACTGAGTGGGCTGAAAGATAAGTGCTCAATCACAAAGGGTCAATGAAAGGCCTGAGGGTGTTTACAGGGTGGAACTCACCCTGACAGGGAACTGGGTTTGTGGGTGGGGCCTGTCTCATTCTACAGTGACACACCTGTGTCTCCTGTCCCCTTCTTCAAGAAGTCCTGGATTTCTCTGCCAGCTTTCTTTTTCATTAAAATGTTTTCATGGGGTGAGCAGGGGTAGCCCTCTGTCCATTCCTTCATGGCAGATGTGTGCCCCCAGTTAGCTGTAAGAAAGCTTAAGCCTGAAGCCTACAATTCTATTATTAAAAAATTTTGATGATGACTTGACTTATTAGATATCTGTGATTTTGAGCATCATCACTTCTGTTTCAGAATTATTGAGGACATGTAGGATAGTATATTTTTATGAATAATAAACACAAGCTCTACATAAGCACTTGGAATTTCTGGGCAGTAATCCTATAAAGTATTTTCCACATGGTATTATTTTATACTTAGTCCCTTTCATTAGATTGTGAGCTTCATGAGGGTAATGACTACATCATATTCTCCCATATGAGTCCCCAAGAAGATTAGCATGTAGTAAGTACTAAATAAACACATATTGAATTGATAATGATCAATTAATATCTATTTAATGAATCTCAATCTGCCATTTAATGCTTTGCACCTGACACCAAATCATGTTTTTACCATTCTGAGCTGATATCTTCAGTCATCTGTAAATTGGCAGTATCAATTCCCAAGAGGAGGACAGAAAACCATGCTCTATATGAATGATTAAATTTTTATATGTTCCATCCTAAATCCTCTATTGCATTCAGCTGACTCTGGCCAAGTCAGATTGTATTTAGTTGATGTCTGAAGAAACTGTAGTATACTAGGAAACTACTCTGGTTGGATTCTATACTGTCTTTTTCCTCTTTTAAAAAGAAACCTAAAAAGAAACCCCTCAAAAAAAATATTGTGCACAGTTTTGGACACACTGAGTTCATCAAGAGCTTTCATAGGAAATAAGGTTCAAACTGCCAGCTTACCTAAGGCCACCTAGGAGAGGTCCAAGTGAGTAAAGAGTCTATTTACATGCCATCACGATGTCTAGGATGTAATCATTTATGCTTTTATTTAACAAGTACTTAACTGAGCAACTAGGTTGGCAATTCTCAGATCTCTGAGCAAACAAGAGAGAAAGAGAAAAATGAATTAGACACCACCTCTGGCATGAGGAGTTCAGGAAAGTGAAATATGTAGAAAATAATAAACACCAAAGGTAGGATCAGAACAAGCACTGGCCCTGGCCAGTGGCATAGTGGACAAGGAACCAGCCTTCAAACCCAAAGGTCGCTGGTTTGATTCCCAGCCAGGTCAACATAACCAGGTTGCAAGCCAGGTCTCCAGCCAGGTCTGTAGATGGAAGCAGGTGAAAGGCAACCATGCAATGATGCTTTTCTTCCTCTCTGCCTCTCTACCTTCCCCTCTCTCTTAAAAATAATAAAATCTTAAAAAAAAAAAAAAGAATCCAGAGGAGGGAGCAATCCAGAGAGGCTTCAGAGGGGAAGAGGCAGACTTCAATTTAGCCTGTTAAGCAGACCTGCAATTTGACAGATGAAGATGTGGAGTTACATATAAATGTTAACTGGGAAATGCACTGAATCACTTGTTCCCTACTCTAACTGATTTACCTCCTCCTTAACACAGACCCCTAGGACAAAAAGGGAGTTTCATGTAACTGATATCTAGGTCATTCCACTTATACAGCAGAAAACTACAAGGCAATTAGAAGTAATTGCAAGGCAAATACTGTTCCCACTCAGCTCCAAATGTCTTTATGATGGCTCAGGATGGCTCAAAAATGTGGGTGGAGAAGAGCTGAGAGATGCTGGATCCCAGCCTGGTCTCTTAAGAATAGGACCAACCAATGCATTGCTCTTTGAAGTATGTTATCTTAAAGGGCAAGAGACTGTGAAAAGTCATCACATGTCCATGTGGCAGCTCTCTCATTAGCGCTACATCTCCAGTGGCTGCTGAATCCTTCTCCCAGCTCACGCTCTACCTGGGTAATAACTGGAGCAAGAACAATGTGTCCAAAAGAGGCACCAGGGGTAGAAAGAATGTCCCACAGAAAACCTGGGCCTGGCCCCTCATCTGCCACTCACTGGGATCAGCAGCTAGTAACTTAGTCTGCCCTAAGCCTCAGTTGCTTCTTCCATGCAGTGGGAATTATAATGAAGACTCCACCCACCTCCTTGAGCTTTTGAGGGATAAAATGAGACACTGGAGGCATAGAAGCTTTGTAAACAAGATGTATTGGTGTGAATGTGCAACAATATCATGAAGGGGCCTATTATGACAAGTGAGATTCACTTCATCTTACTGTTTCCAGCCATATCAGGCTGTGCATAAATCTGGTGAATGACATGTTCAATAGCTGAGGAGCAGAGAATCACAGAAAATTTTTATTATGCAGGTTTTTTGAGATCATTCCTCTTGGTGTCCTGTCTTTTCTCGGCTTTCTGTGACAGCCTTTGCAATATATTTCACTTCCCCTTCTACTTCAGTCCTGCTGTCACTAAGAGGGAATATAGGTGTTACCTATTTGGGTTAGAAAACACTGATTTATGGGACCTCCTTTCCTCCTGACATTTTTCAGATGGGCACTGAGTGAGACCCCAATGGTCACATAGCTGGCCTCTCCCTGGCCCCACCAGGGCTGTTCTCTTAGCTACATGCCTAGGGCAGCACATGGGCAAGAGAAAGTACCAGTAAGCACAGATCCTCATCAGGTCTGAACCAGAACCATCTCCACACCTCAGGTATGCCCCGTAGAGGATCATGCAAAGAAGGATTGGTTCATAGACAGGCATCACCAAGGGTAAATGGGCTCTATCTATGGGAATCCCTCATCCTGACTTCCCAGCTATCCCCCTCCCCAGGAGTCTTTGGGAAGAGGATCACAGTCATGGTGAGTAGGTACTGGCTCTGCTTGTGGGAGCAAACAGGAATCTGCAGGTGGATTCGCAACTGAGAACCATAAGCAGTACGAATGGAGTTTACAAATAGAGGCGCCTAGTCCTTTTGAGCTTCAAAGGCACACAGCACGCATCACTAGTATGAGACTTTATTATAATTAATTTTCTCTTCTGATACATATCTTGCCTATTGTCCTTAAAGGTAGAAGCCATGTTTTAAACTTTCTTTTAGGATCTAGCTTAGTAAAATGCTAATGGAGGTACTCAAGAAATGTGGGATGGATGGGTGAATGAACAAAAGCACCAAAATATGCATTATTCTGTCTTCCTTTATAACCCCACCAGGACCGGCCACCGGAGAGATGAGAAGCAGAAGAAGGAGAAACAATTAGTTTCCCTGTGATTTTGACAGGGGACTAAATTCATCCCAAAGCATCTTTTATTTTTGTCTCTCTATTTACTCTGGACAATCTGTCCCTTATCAGATGAGCTCGAGGCTGGCGGGAAATATGCGTATTTTATTTGAAAATATCTCCTTCGTGCAGTTTTGTTTTGCTGCCCAGACATTTGTCTGCTTTGCTGTATGTTGTGTATCAGATAGGACTGAGACAAACTGCTTTGGCTTTCTAAACTGTTTTGTTTTCTACATTCAATTATGATTTATCTCATTTCCCTTCCTGCATTTCATTCTTATTCCCAAGTTCTAATTTAACCCACAATGACAGGGAACAATTTTGTTGTTACTTAGCTTCACTGAGGGCTGAAAAGAGGCACGGTAGATAAAAGCCTTAAGATTTAGTCCCCACCTGTCACTAACAAGCAGTGTGATCATCTGCTGATCACCTTCCCTACCTCAGTCTGCTTCTCCTTTGCAAATAAGAGTCTCCTCCTCACTGCCATTGAACCTACGTGCCATAGCCTGAAACTCTCTGGGCATCAAGCTTCAATAACACATGGGACATTTTTCACATTCAGTGCAGCCAGAGAAGAATTCTAATCATTTTTGGTTTGGTTCCAGGCAATGGTCTGGTATCTACTGTACCTGGGAGGCCCCACCTCACTTTCCAGCCCAGACTTCCACCCCACCCCTTGATCCACCCCAACCCTGGGTGACTTCATGGGCATGCAATGTAAGAGTAGTTGCACAGGGCCCTGAATACAGAATGGCCTCATGCTTGGTTTTGCTCCCTTGTCACCAGCTTGAAATTCTTGGTAATTTTTGAACAAGGAGCCTGCCTTTTATTTTGCACTGGGGTCCTGCCACCATCTCTTACAACCCCTCTTCCCCAAAGCAATATAGAGCTAAGAAGCATTAGGCGAAGAAAAGCAATATAGTGCAGCTTTGCCAGCCACTAATGAAGGGCTCCCATGGCCAAGCCTTGTCATGAAACTTTCTACCTTGTAAATATAAAACCGAAGAAAGAGCAAAGTGGGAGAATGAGAAACTTGCCACAGTCCCCACCCCTATCCACCTTCCCCATCTGTCTTGGGTGGATTAGAGGCCTGACTCACACCCAGGGAGTGGCTCACCATTCCTGCTAAGCCCTGGGCTTGTTCTCACTCATCTTGCTGAGGAGGAACCATGGGTTGCCCTGGAGTGGATGAGGAAGCCACCCGGTCACCACCCCACATCACAGAGCTGGCCAGGACCTTCAGGCAGACCTCATGCAGCCATCACAGGCCACCTTCCTTCACCAGTGAAGCAACCTCTCCAGATTGGAGAATAGCCTGAGCCAGGTTCACAGAGTGAGCCAGTGACCCACGTTCCCTGGGCATGAACTCTCTTGTGGGTTTCTTCCCCTTTTTATATATGTGGGGTCCACAAGGAAAGAGCCTACTCCTCTGTCACACAGGTAACAGAGTCCCACTGCCAGGGCAGTAACTAGCAATTCTGATGCTCAATATATATTAATCAAATTAAATTGGATATGACCTGAGATTTTAAAACCACAGTATAATGAAATCATTTGCATTGGCTCTTTCCTCCTATCCAAAGTTCTTCTAATAGCTTGAGTCATTTTGCATATGCCTCAGCAGAGAAGAGCTCCAAGGAGGGAGGCAAACCTTGATAAAATTTAAACATGTGAGCAAAGAGTGTATCATGAACTATAATACAAAGAAGACAAGCTTTTGAAACATTGAGTCTTTCGGCCAAGGATGAAGGGTACTAATTAGAATGAAAGGTAGGGCCCACCATGGAGGTGTGGGGAGTACTTCTGAGCCTGCGTTCACTCACTCTCTTTGGGTACTTGCGCAGGTAGCACTGAGGACTATTTCCTTGCCGGGCCTTTGGCTTTCTCATCAGTCAGGTAAACAGGATGTGCACAAAGTGAACTCCCTTCCAGGACTGGCATTCTGTGCTTCTAGTACAAAACTGTTACCATCTTCATATGAGTGCCAAGACTAAAAGACTGATTTTCAGGGTAAGATTATATCTTAGGATCTATGTTGGCATGGCAAAATAATGAAAATAAGAAAACAACCCAGTTAAAAAGATTGAGTTCTGACTGTAAGAGGTGACTCAAAGAGGAAGCTGCTATAGAATTTTTCTAATGCCAAACAGACAAGGTCATAAGTCTGAGGTGCCAGGAACATACTGGGGTGGGTAGGTACCAGGTATCCAAGAAGGGGCACAAAAACATTGAGTTTCCCCTTCCCAACTGACTCAGTTAAGACTGAACCCCATCCCAAGTACAGTCACTTGAACAGTCATTCTGCTTTGGTGAAATATATGAACAATGTAGGGGATGATGGACCCTAAGGCCAAGACCATATTACTGAAGGTCTTAAACACTAAGGCAAGAGTTTGTACCTTGTTTTCTTTTTTAAAGATTTCATTTATTTTTAGAAAAAGGGGAAGAGAGGGAAACATCATTGTGTGGTTGGTTGCCTCTTGAGCACCCTCAACTGGGCACCTGGCCTGCAACCCAGGCATGTGCCCTACTGGAAATTGAACCTCTGACCCTTTGGTTCATAGGCTGACACTCAGTCCCCTGAGCCACACCAGCCAGGGCTATACCTTATTTTCATCTTTATTAGGTGCTGGGTACTGGGCTTGGTGATTCTGTTTTGACACTTGATGACTTCCTATGAGCTGCAACCAGACTGCAAACACATAGCTTCAGATAGTTGCCCAAGTCACATGGGGAGAGAATGGGGGTATTTTTTTCTTTTTCTTTTTGGTCTATCTTGGTCCCAGACCCAGCCACACTCCAGCTCTTACTTCTGTAACATAAGGAACTTTGCACATTGATAACGAAACTCTGTGACCATCTGCAGCAAAGCCTGTCCCACAGTTTGGTCATCATGATACCAATCTCAGCCCAGGCCCTTATGCCTGGGTCTCCTTTAGTGCAGAGTCTGGGAAAGACAACCTGAGGGCAGCACTGGGTGTACAGGCAGTCCCTGGACCACCAGCAGAAGAACGTCTTGTTCAAAATGCATTTTCCTAGGCCCTGTCCTAGATTTACTAGGCTACAATCTCTGCAGGGAGGAGTTCAGGATTCTCCATATTCAGAAGTCCTCTTACAAATATCAAAGTTTGAGAACAGGAGTGTCACACTTTCTCAATGTCCTGTCAGAGAACTATACATTGGAAGAGGCTGTAGAAGACCCAGGGGCAGGAGCTTGTAGGGTGAATCAGCCCTGCTGCAAGGAGGCCAGGGTGAAACCTGTGTCTCTGGAACACTGGGTGGCAGACCAAGTGGAGTGTGTGGTAAAATTAGGAGACAAGGAATTTGTACACTGCTAATTGTAGGATACAAGAGTTTCCAGATGAATTCTGAGTTTCAATAGTTCCCACCCCAAATCCCAATAACTGGATCCCTGAACTCTCACTGCCACCTACATAAGTGAGATAACTCAGTAACAATAATGGGTGGAAAATGATGCAAAGGGACCAGGGCCAGAGCTAGCTGCATTATGCAAAGGTTCACAACAGAGAAAGCATGAAAGATTTTATGAAGGGAAGGCGTTGGCAAAAGCCATCCTTGCTCCCAGAGAGACTCCCAGTGCCAGTGCGCAGGACAAGCCCCCACTCCCTAGAGTTCTCTTACAGCATGTTTGGGACCCCAGGTGCTATGGGAATGCAGAAGGAACCTGCCATGCAACACACTGTATCCATTTCCAGGGGGTGTCAACACCCTCCTTCCCACACCTGCTGTTGCCAAATACCAACCTGATTTTTTTACCAGCCTCCTGTCTTGATGATGATGATTAAATATTCATAGAATGCTGTGATGCCAGCACACTTTGTGAAACTTCAGATACCTTTTTTTTTTTAAGATTTTATTTATTATTTCCAGAGAGAAAAAGGGAGAGGGACAGAGAGAGAGAGAGAGAAACATCAGTGTATGGTTGTCTTTCACCTGCTTCCAGCCACGGACCTGGCTGGAGAGCTGGCTTGCAACCTGGTTATGTAGCCTGACTGGGGATTTGAACCAGAGATCTTTGGGTTTGCAGGCTGGTGCCTTAGCCACCATGCTACCAGCCAGGGCAGCTTTTTTTTTTAATGAAAAATTTTTTTTTCCTTTTTAATTATCCCAATTTTGAAGAGAGGTAAAAGAATGACAAATGTCAGTGACTCAAAAAGTAGAACCTGAACAAAGAGCTAGCATCCTAAGTTTTCACAGTTGGGTTTCAAGTCCAAAGGGTGTGCCACTTTAAAAAGAGTAAACCACAGGATTTAGAAAACATTCTAACTTTTATTGCTTGTACAGCAAAAGAATTTTTCTTTGTACTGAAGGGCTCATTTAAATAGCCATTACCAGTTTTGTGTAAAACACAAGTACATGTGTGTGGATACCTATGTTGTATTTATTATGCAAAAAGAAGTTTACCTTATTGGAAAAATGTATTTTTAAAAATATTTAGAACCACAGGCTCAGAGCTAATAGTCTCATCTTACTCAGTTGTTTTCAGAATGAGTCTCAGGGATCCCTGAGGGTCCCCCAGAGATTCCTGGGGCTACCATGTGAGAAAGGCCAAGCCCAGGAGCAGAGCTAACAGGCACCTGCTTCAGCTCAACCAAAGCAACTCTACTGCTATCTGGGTACATATGAAAGCTTCTCTTAATATTTAATTTTTAAGAAGTTGGTGGAAGGAGGCCCTGATAATACATACAGAAGCCTAATTACCTAATTTTACATTTTAGAGAAAAGTGACTGTCCAAAGAATGCTTATAATTTTATTTAAAAAGCTAGTTTATCTCCTAGAAATATTATGGCTTAAACCTAAAACTGATAGATCACTAAAATGACCAGGACAGCCCTGGCTGGTGGCACGATGGATGGCGCGTCAGCCTGCTGGTTTGATTCCCCAACCAGGGCACATGGCCGGGTGGCAGGCTGGGTCTCCAGCCGGGTCTGTGGCTGGAGGCAGGTAAGGGGCAGCCATGCATTGATGTCTCTCTCTCTCTCTCTCTCCCTCTCTCTCTCTCTTTGCCCCTCTCTCTAAAAATAAAATTTTAAAAATGTTTTTAAATGACCAGGACAATTGTCTATGAAATAATTATAAACTGAAGATAAGATGCAAACCTTTTTGCTTCCTGAACAAGTCTGACATTCTCAAAGGTCTGCAGAATAGCTGAAATATTGTCAGTGTTGATCACAGCTCCATCTTTAATCATAACACAGTCAAGTTGGGCTAGCACATTCTAAAACTGTATTTAAAATGCCAACTAAAGAAAGGTGTTATCAAGCTGAATCAATGCTTCAGTGAGAAGTAGTCACTCAGAGGGAAAAAGTATCAATAAGAACCTTATGTTGGATCAACTCATACCTTAATATTTATTTATTACTAATTATTTATGGAATATTTACTGTGTGCCAGGAACATTTAACCCTCACAATAATCACGTGCGTAAAGTACTCTATATAATTTCCATTTTACTGGTGGAAAAACTGGGTACAAAAAGTGCCTTGACAACTACCACAAAGCTGTTTAGTGTGACAAGTTTCAAAGATACTCCCCTGGATCACATTCAGCATAAAGGGTCCTAGATCATTATCAGGATTATTTCAGCAAACCCTCTGAAGTTATTCCAAGACCATCAAAACAGCAGAACCAGTTAGAATCTGTGCCATTAGTTTCATTATTAACAATCTGATAATATTACCTAATATTGTCACCTTGTACTCTGCCAACACCATGTTAATGCTTTACATATGCGACAGTTCTATTAGGGAGAGATTGGCTTTAGAGCCATTTTACAGATGAGAGAAGAGTCCCAGTGACGTGACAGAACCTGCCAAAAACCACAGGGATCCAAAGGACAGAGTTGAGGTCAAATGTACATCATATATGTTAGCAGAGGTCTTTAACTGACTCCTGGAGATTTGTTTTGTTCAAAATGTTTTAGCAGTTTTATTAACAAGGTGCTAAAATCTAATAATTGATAGGTTTCAATGAAAAAAAAATCTAGAGTTAAATTTTTGCCTCTTTAGGTGAGGCATGCACTTTGCCAAGACGCCATAGTTCCCGCCTTTGGCCATCATTTCACACCCAGCCACTTTGTGCCTTGATTTACTAGCCTGGCTCCTTGAAAATACTCTAGGGATCTTTTCATGGCAAGTAATCTTGGCAATAGGCTCAGAATTTTTCAAACTTGAGGAATGTGTGGATATCTTTTACAAGACAAAAATAGTGTCATGAACCTCTGAGATTTTTCAGAGTCCTATCCAAGAATCATTAAGTTAAAATGCAACTGAAAATTTCAACTGCAAATTATTATTATGTATATAAAAATGAGATTCAGATTTCAACTGGTATTTTTTATTAACATTGAAATCGGAACAAAATTCAAACTTAATTAACATAATGCTTTCAAGGTTCATCCAGCTGTAGCATGTATCAATATTTCTCTGTTTTTTATGGCCAAATAATATTCCATTGTATGGCTAAACCACATTTTGTTTATCCATTCATCTGTCTTTCTTTGCCAGGGGCTAGGGAAGGGAAGAGTGGGGAGTGACTGCTTAATAAAAAGTTCTGTGAATGTGAATATACTTAATATATTAAGTACAACATGTGAATGTACTTAATAATTAAAATGATATATTTTTAAATATTTTATTTATTTTGTTTTACAGTTGTGCCAATTTCCCCTCCTTTGCCCCCCTCCACCTAGTACCCCATTTCCTCCAGCAATTGCCCCCCTTAGTTCATGTCCATGAGTCATGCATATAAACTCTTTGGCTTCTCTATTTCCTTTGTTCCTCTTAACATCCCCCTGTCTATTCTGTAACCATCAATGTGTACTTTGTTTTTTCCTTTCACATCCATTTAATTACTGCCTTCTGTCAGCTTCTCAAATCATATTAATACAAATTTTTCTCTTCATTATTCCAAAACGCCTACATTAATTCATTTGTTTAAAGAATTACTCTTTTAAGTAACATGTACTGCAATATTACCAAACACAGGCAAAAATACATTTATACCCATACATATTTTTACATATATTTACAGTACATACTGGATTTTGAAGAGTTAATAAAAAATATTTAAAATATGCCAATAGCTTACATAATTATTACATGTTAAATTATAGTATTTTAGCCCTGGCTGGTAGCACAGTGGATAAGGCGCCAGCCTGCAAACCTAAAGGTCGCGGGTTTGATTCCCCAGCCAGGGCACGTAACCAGGTTGCAAATCAGGTCTCCAGTCAGGTCTGTGGCTGGAGGCAGGTGAAAGGCAACCATACGTTGATGTTTCCCAAGCTCCCTCTCTGCTTCTCTCCCCCTCTTTCTAAAAATAATGAAATAAAATCTTTTAAAAAAATTATAGTATTTTAGATATATTGTAGCAAAATTAAGCAGATTTTTTCTTCTTTAATATTTATTTTACTCTGGAATGCTATTTTTGTGAAACATATCACAGAAATGATGTATTGCATAACTCACTTTTGTGAAAGTTGTCCTAGAGACAGTGCCAAACCCATTGTAAAAAATGATTTTGGTTTTTGAGCCAGATCCTCCCCATTCCAATAATACAACTCAACTTTATTTTAAACTACTGTCTCCTTTTGGATACAGTATGATATGGATGTTATTGGGTTTTTGGAGTTTTCCATCTTAAATAGTAGATTTATTTATTTATTTATTTATTTATTTATTTAGATGGTGCACAGATCTTCCTTCTTTCAATACCCTCTGTTTTTCCTCTACATGTGTTTTAGATGTTGAAGCCTTTAGAAATAATGGCACTTGCAGTGCTCAGCTGGTCCCCAGAGTAGAAATTATTATGTCTACTAAGTTCAGGTAAAAAAATAAAAATCCCTAGGATTTAAATAATTTTGCAGAATAGTATTCTAGCTATTTTTAGAACTTGTGGTTGACTTCCTTTGTGGTCCTAAACTGCTGAACTATTTAAGAGTCTGTTGAGGTAGAGACTAGGTATGTTCACATTTCAATAATAAAGTTTACTATTGCATTAATTCCCTTTCCCAAGCATCTCCAGTTTGGGGCCCTTCATAACTGGAAATGTATATTTCCACAATTTAGTTGAAAGGAATCTCATCTAATTTACATGCTAATATGAGAATGTATATTGTCTATGTGCACAAATCATATAGTTTAGTAGTTTGCAACTTCCATCCAAATTGGTCTTTATTCTCAGCATCTTTTCTAACTTAAAGATTGACTGATTTCACAACACACCCATGACAAGTTGGTTGCTATTTAAAACATAAATTGCTAACAAAATCTATATATTACACACCCACAAATAAGCACATATTTTGTAACAGTGAATAAGAAAGACAGCATGTCTTCTATGTAATATACATCCACATTTTCTTAGGTTTTTCTTCTTCCTTAACTGCATTAGATTTTTCTGAGTTATTGCAAGTAACCTGATTTTCCCATATTGTGAAATGATTCCAATCTAAAAAACCTTAACCTGCAGTAATGCAGAGATAAGTAATATACAAAATTGAAACTTATTAAGTAAAATCTATTTATAACAAGATCACCTTAAAGCATTCATAAGTTAAAGTTGGTTCTTACCCATTCAGCTGCCCTATGTCTTTTGATTAGTGCATTTAATCCATTTACTTTTGTACCTGTGTTCCTGTCTGTCTCTCTGTTTCTTCATCTTCTTAAAGCAGACCCTTTAGCATCTCTTGCAATGCTGGTTTGGTGGAGATGTATTCTTTTACACATCTTTTGTCTGGGAAGCTCCTTATTTCACCTTCCATTTTGAATGACAGCCTTGCTAGGTAGAGTATTCTTGGTTGCAGTCCTTTGTTTTTCATCGCTTGAAATATTTTTTGCCATTCCCTTCTGGCTTATTGTGTTTCTGTGGAGAAATCAGCTGATAACCTTATTGGAGCTCCCTTGTATGTTATTAGCTGTTTCTCTCTTGCTGCTTTTAGAGTCTCTCCTTGTCTTTGAAATTTGCCATTCTCATTATGATGTGTCTTGGAGTGGGCTTGTTTGGGTTCATCTTCCTTGGCACTCTCTGTGTTTCCCAAGTTTGCATAACATTTTCTCTCCTCAAGTTAGGGAAGTTTTCTGCCATTACTTTTTCAAAGAGGTTTTCTATCCCTTGCTCCTCCTCTTCTTCTTTTGGAGAAGAACATAGGAATAATATCCATGATATGGATGTTATTACATGTCATGTTGTCCTGCAGCTCTCTTAAAACCTCTTCATTTTTTTTCAGTCTTTTTTCATTTTGTTGCACTGCCTGGGACTTTTTTTCTACATTGACCTCCAGCTTGCTTTCTCTAGCCTGCTTTTGATTCCTTCTACTATGTTCTTCAATTCAGAAATGGTATTCTTCATTTCCTCCTGGCTCTTAGTGATGGTTTCTAGGTCTTTTTTAATGCTGGTGTAGTTCTCAGTAAGTTTCTTGTAGCTTTCCTGGAGCTTTTTCTTGTAGCTTTTTCTTTGTAGTTCACCTGAAGTTGTTTATAGTTTTCTTTGAACTCGCTGAGCTCATTGAGCTTCTCTATTATCATTACTTTGAATTCCATGTCTGAGAGTGTGCTTGCCTCTATTTCACTTTGCACTCTTCCTGGGGATTCCTCCTTTCCATTTGCTGAGGGTTTATCTCTTTGTCTCCCCGTTTTAGGTGGCTATTGCTTGTTTCTGCTTCTTAGATTGGTCTGCTTTGACTTACTGTCTTAGTGGTATGTCTAAAATGATATTTTTATATTACATATATTTACCACAATTTAAAAAAAAAATTAATCACACACAAACCTTCCAAGAAACCAGGCTTCAAAGAATCAGTAATCAAAGAAAGCTCATTCACAATCTGTTTGATAGCCTTACAAGAGCTCTGGTCTCCTTTAAAATGGAAACCAGTATTCCTCATATGGACCTATGATATTTTCTTTAACATCATTGCCTGAAATTTCCCTACTTGTATCTGGTGCTTATAGCAGCCTGTAATAATCTGTTTTCACATGATTTCTGAGACTTTCCCACCTCCATGCTCTTATCTTTTTGTTGACTTATAATTTGGAAGGCTACTGTCCTCCTCCATATCAGCCATCAAAGACCCAGACAATGCCATTATCTGGCCATGGGAGAGACCGATGTAAACATTACTTCGGATCTAACTTATCATTTCCTTCTTGTTATATTATTTAACCATGTGCTCAAAAAAGCTGTCAATGTTTCTTCACTACAAATCAAACTGAGTACAAATTATTAACCTGTCATTAAAGACTCTTAACAATAATCCCTTATGCTTATTCCTCATTATTTCCTTTCACATAGTATATACTGCAGTCAAACTAAACTGCCATCATTCCCTGATCTGTCTCACCCACTCTATACCCATGCCCTTTTTCAGAATATCCCCTCTGCCTAAAGTCCTGCCCATCTCCCATCTCTTCCACTTAGAGAGGCTTCAGAGCCCCAGGACTCTATTCCAAACTCACTTTCCCCATGAAACTTCCTCCAGTTGTTACAAGCCTTCCACCATTCTGATGCTGCCCACCTTGCCATTGATTCTTCACATCCTTTGACCTCTTTTACAATACATACAGTGTCTGTCTTATAATATAATCATTTCTAGGCTGTGTCATTTCCTGACTAATCTGTTAGCTCTTGAGACCAAGAATTGTCCCTTTAATCACTGTAAGTCCCATTGTTCCTGGAATTTAATGGGTACTCAATATTTAATTCAAGGAATAAAATGGTTAAAAAATATACAGATAAAAGGTGAGAAAATGAATATTGCACTTAGATCTACTGCCATCCTTTTGGATCTAGAGAATAGAATATTGTGTCTAGTAGTGGCATCTAGAAAAAGTTATTGGTGAGGGCAGGCAGGCAGGCAGATGTGGATAAGAAAAACAATAGAAAGAACTTACTATTTATTAAGCAGCAGGAAATGCTCCATTAGACACTTAAGATATTTATGTCATTTGGTTCTCAAAATATCTGCCCACTTGATGGCCAAAGCAACTGGGGAGAAACATGAGTGAATAATTTTTGCAAAGTTGCACAGGTAGTTTGATTCTAAAGCCTATGCACAATGTTTCTATAACAAAATGAGGTGAGCAAGGCCATGCATCTTTCCTCTAACCCTACCCCCATGATTATGTTATACTTGCTCACCTCAGCAGTGCATTGTTGGTGAGAATGCAGATTAGTGCAGCCACTGTGGAAAGCAGTATGGAAATATCTCAAAAAATTAAAAATAGATCTGCCTTTTGACCCAACAATCCCACTTTTGGGAATATATCTGAAGGAGCCTAAAATGTTATTTTGAAAGAACAGAAGCATCCCAATGTTCACTGAAGCATTATTCACAATCACCAAGACATGGAAGCAGCCCAACTGCCCATTAGTAGATGAATGAGTAAAACAACTATGGGACATTTACACAATGGAATACCACTTGGCTATAAAAAAAAAGAAGAAAGTTTTACCCTTTGCAACAGTATGGATGGACCTGGAGAACATTATGCTAAGTGAAATAAGCCAGTCAGAGAAAGACAATGATTTCACTCGTATGTGGAATCTAACAAACAAACTGAAATAACAAGCCAAACTGAGGCAGACTCATTGATACAGAGCTGGATGACAGCTACTATGTTGGGGTATGGGTAGGGTTGGGGGCAGGGTCTTAGGGAGTGGGTGGATTAAGCAAATTTGAAAAACATCTCATGGATGTAGACAACAGTGTGGTAATTGCTGGGGGGAGGAGTGTGTAAGAGGACTAAATGGTACTGGGAAAAACACGATAAAGATCTAATTTAAAATAATAATAGCAATAAAAGCTAATGCCTCCTAAATGTTTACCATGTACCAATGAATAAGTACATTACACACATTGTCCCACATTCTCCCAATCATTACCTGAGGTGAGGATTACAAATCTCAAGACAGGGAATGAAAATGAAGTTCAGAGGTGTATCCAATGTCATGCCACAGTGAAAAGCCAAAATCCAACCTAGATCTCTGTGAGATGCCATTTTAATTATGCCTCATGGCCTCTTCTCTATAGACCCTAGCCATAAAGGGTATATTAAAAATTCTCAAACAAGCACCAACTTGAAAGGAATTGCTGTCTTGAATATGAAGAGCACAATAAGAATTTTCCATTTGGTAACCTAGAAGTTCATCCCCAGAGAGGACTATACCTGGAAACAGCCTGGCAGGTGAGGAGGGTGGGGCAGCACCAACAGTCCAACATCTGCCCCACACACCGCCCCCCACCCCCAAGCTTTTACCTTTCCCTGGAGTTCTTTTGTTTTGATTTCTGTTGCCACTCCCAAGCTAAATCCTCCTCTCCCTGAGCTGGAGGAGAGAGAGAGAAAAAACTAGTTTGCTTCTTTTCTTCTAGGTTTAAGGTAAACATAACGTTTCTAATTGTTTTCCTTAGCACATCTGAGACAGGGTGATATATTCAAAATGAAATTTACCAAACACTGAGGAAAAAAAAAACCTAAATAGAAATAAAGAAAATAATAAGAGGACAAAATAGATGACTAATCCCAAGACATCTAATTGAAGAAGGGGTTTACTGAGCACCAAATTCTATCACATTTCCCCAGCCAAGAATTATTTTAAATAATTTACAAGCACCTTCCAGAGGGTCATCTTGCTTCCCATATGAGATCATCCTCCCACCATGAAATAGAAATCACCCAGTCAGATCCCTGGAGTCAATTTGTAGACTGCCTAGGTTCCTTCCAATCAATTCAACTTTAGTTTCAGAAAATTCAACTCACAGGTCATTTAACAAGAGTTGCTAACTGACATTGCTAAAGTCTGGGTGAGGTCTGCAGCTTATCCCAGCTCAGACCAACAAGTCTGTCCACTTCCTCCTGAGCATTCAGTGGCCCATACCCCACCACTCAACCACCAGGCGATGTTCCTTTGGAATTTGAATTTTAGTATCTATTTTGACATTAAATACAGAGTGCCAGCCTCTGAGAAGGCCACTCTCTAACCTTCTCTGCAATACTCTCCCAGACTGCAGACAGGTCTTTGCAGCTTATGAACACCACAGCAAAACACTCCATCAAACCTCACCTACATAGGAGTGTATACCCAGGGGCTGCAGGTAGGAATATGCAGGATCTGAGTAAAACAGATGTCCCGTTGCTCATTTCCCATCCCACACTGCACTCTGAAGATCAAGAACAACATACAGGATAATTAAACCACACCAGTCAGTAAATCAGATCCTTCCTGTTGGGGACTCTTGGCTGACATCAGGTTGTTGGTAGTAACAAGAATACATAACTAACAACACAGCATTAACAAATATTGCTACTTTACATCAGAGCAGTGTTCTCTAGCTGATGAACACTTCCTGCCTCGCTTAGTCATTGGGTCTCTAGTCAGTTGTAAGAAATCCCCAGGACAGCAGCTCTCACTCTGCCCTTCTCTTTTCCCAGATTACCCCTCCAGAATGTTTTTCTCACCTTGCCTCAGGTTACACCTCTCCATTACCTTGACACACCATACTTCTCTACTTTTGTGTTTCCTGGCCCCTCGGCCTGAAATGCCACCTTCATCTCTCCCTTCACCTGCTGGCATCTGCCTCCTCCTGAGACCCATTCCTTGGTAAGCCTGTAATTCTCAGAATTAGGTCTGCCCTTGCTTAGCTCTTTATTTTAAAAAACCAGAAAGGAACTTTCATCTTTTTCAAGTGTATTTCTCAGATTAATTACCATTTTGGATATTTTTAAAAAGTATACCATGATTTAGCATGGAAACAAACATTTGTAGGTACAGGG
Source organism: Noctilio leporinus (assembly GCA_004026585.1). NCBI lineage: Eukaryota > Metazoa > Chordata > Mammalia > Chiroptera > Noctilionidae > Noctilio > Noctilio leporinus. Next base: position 13,261 of record PVIW01006373.1, on the reverse strand, counting down.
TGACACAAATCCAGGACAGCAGGGTGTCAAGGTAGTATGAGTGGTGCCCATTTTTGTCATGATAAGAATAACTGCCAGCTACTTAGAAGAAAATCCTGGAGACAATACACATTATTATCTTAACAGCTTTCACAATAAATCTTTTAAGGAGGAAAATTGCCTCTGTCTAGGGCAAAAGAAAAAAAAATACCTTGATAAGCTGTTGGAATGGAAAATGTGCTTTTGAGGACAGCTTCAGAGAAGTGAGCAAACATCTGTGGTGAAAATGAGAGTAATTTGGTTTTATTCCTTAGAAGAGGGCGTGTGAAAAGAAGACAACTGAACTGTGAAGTGAAAGGAAAGAGATATCCAACAAGGTGAAGACAAACTGAACTAAATAAGGGGAGATCAGTGAAACTAGATGTTGATGGGAAAGCTGAAAGGTATTTTTAAAGAGGTGGTGTCTTCTCTTGCCATTTCAAGGTCTTGAAAGGCTAGAGGTCAGCTCAGTCACTCAGAGCTCAGTTCCCGAGAAGAAACCAAGTGAATAATGATGAAATCTAGTTCACAGGGCTGTTTGAGGGACTGAAAGATAAAAATGGGCAGAAGACCAGCTTGAACATCATATGAGATGGTTTGAGGGATGCTCCAATGTGGATGATAAATGACTATGATGTGGACATTCAATATCTTTCTGATTATATTAGGTTTGGCCCAGAGTCTTTGTGTTATAAATGTGGCCCCTGAGAACCAAAAGAGTGATGTAACATTCATAAAGTCCCATAGTGAATAGGTAATATGCTCTTAATGCATTTACTTATTCATTCAAGCTTTTATTAGTCTGTTATATAGTACGTATTGCACAATATGTGGCACCGGTAATTCAGTCTTCGATGTGATGAGACAAGTCAGAAAGAAGAGAGCACAGCAGAACTTATGAGAACTCCTGTCATGTAGACCTATCAGGTTTTCACTCATTGACCTGGCCCAGGGAGGAAGATGGGAGTATGGTCACCAAACAAATCTGCCCATCTCTCTGGGATACAGCAACTCAGTGTTTTGTTGTCTTTTCATAGAAATTACCTCCCAAAGGATAAAGAATGCCTACTATACTTCCTCAACATCTAATCAGTTCCTCTTTTTCTTTTTCTGTTCTTTCTTAGCTTTTGCCAAAGGCATCATTAGGCAAACCAGAACAGAAGGTGGCCGGAACCTGGCCTGTGAGTCTGCCTCACAGAGCTCCAAGCCAGAAGGAGGGTGCCCCTCACTGAGTTCCTGGCATTTGAGGTTCAGTCTGGAAAGGAAGCGTGGCCATCTGCCTTGGACTTTCTCAAATGGAGTCCGTCCTCACTACTCCATCCTGTGGACATGCACATCATGGACCAATTGGCACAGAAACAAGCTGTTGAATGCAGCTTAAGCAATGACAGCTCTAGGGTCAAAATACAGCCCAATGAGATGACAAGGAAAGGAGGATGAGAGAAGTAGCTTAGTGCCTGCTCCTCAGGACCCAAGATACAAGCGGGGGGACCCTGAGACTCAACACTCCTGCCAGCTTCTTCAGTGAGAACCAGGGAAGCAGGCTCAGGGGTGGGGTGGGGTTGGAGAAAATACTGGTAAAATCACCCTCAATTTCTAAATGAGGAGGATCAAAAACGGAGAGTGGCAACAGATTAGCAGCAAAACCAGAGGCAGAATTGGGCATTCCATCTCTCTGGTTTATGGCTCCTTTCCCCACACCAATGACTGACCTTGCTGTCTGAGGTCAGTCTGAGAAGTGTAGTGGTTCAAGTAACCCTCAGCAATGTTCAGTGTAAGAAATCTATCCCTCAGCCTGAGAACCTCATCAATGGACCATTCAGATTATAGTTTCTGTCAAAACAACTTTTATTTCCTGGGTGTTTTCTCAGCTGTGTCTTAAAATAAAATCTATGTGTCTAATCTCATCTAGCTCCATACTGCCTGCTGCCATCACAAAACGGAGAGGAAGTGCTGATAGAAAAGGCTTCTGAGAGAGTGTGAAACTGCTGGGAAAACAGGGGAAGGGTGATGGCAGTGGAGAAACCATCTGACCCACTGAGCTGGGTTCACCTTCCGTGAACGTCATCCTGGCTCAGCCTCGGGGTGTAGTAAGAGTGGGAAAACCATGCTCAGGTCAATGTGGGCTCAATGTCACACTGCATAGATCTTCCCCATCACAGTTAAAAAAAAACAAAACAAAACTATCCTTCCAGTTGCTCCATCACAAACTCTAAAGTTATTCCTGACTCTTTTCTCACACTTTGGACCCAATCCATCAGTAAGCACTGCTGGCTGTAACTTCATAATAAAGCCTGGGTTTGTCTCCCACTGCTGTAACAAGTCACCACAGATATGGGGGCTTAGAGTAACACCTGCTATTTATCTTATAGTTTGGGTGGTCCAATGTCTGCAAGGCTGCATTCTTTCTGGAAGTTCAAGGGGAAAACCTTTCCCTTGACTTTTCCAGTTTCTAGATGCCAGCTCCATTCATTCCCAGGCTCATGGCCCCTTCTTCTATCATTAAAGCCAGAGTCTGGCATCTTCTTGCCTCTCTCCCTGCTCCTTCCATCTTCACATCATTGTCCTTTCTAACTCTACTGCCTCGCTTTTATAAGGACTAGAGTAATCTCCTTATCTCAAGATCTTTCACTGACCTGCCTCTTCACAATCCCATTTGCCAGAAGGTTCCAAGGATTAGGATGTGAACCTTTGTTTGGGGATCATTATCCAGTCTTCTACATAGCCAAAACATAACAACTTTCTCAGGACCTCTGCAACTGCCCTAATCTATTGTCATTCCTCTGCTTTATGGCAGTAACCTCCCAACTATCTGCTCTTCAGTCCCTCCCCCAACACCTCCCTCTATACACATGGACTCTTCTAGGTACAGCTGTCAGTGACTTATTAAAAATGTACATTATATCACATCAATATTCTGCTCAAAACATCTAATGACCTCAAAGTCTCTATGTTCTAGTTCCAGTTCCATCTGGCTCTTACCTCTTTCTGTAGCTCACCCCCTTGCTCACTTGGCCCCCAACCACACTAGTTGCCATGTGGATCCTTGCGTGTGTAGGGTGCACTCAGGCCTCACAGCACTGCTCCTTGCTCAGCCCTCTTTCTGGGATATTCTTTCCCAGATGTTCACATGGCCCATTCTCTTATCTCTTTCAGGTCTATGATCAAATATTAAATGTCAGCCCTGGCTGGTGGCACTGTGGATAAGGTGCCTGGCCTGCAAACCCAAAGGTTGCTGGTTTGATTCCCAGCCAGGGCACATAACCAGGTTGCAAGCCAGGCCTCCAGCCAGCTCCGTAGCTGGAGGCTGGTGAAAGGCAACCATACATGGGGGAAAAAAAAAGTTAAATGTCTTAGAGGGACCTATTTGACCACCCAAATTAAAATTGCAACATTTCCATAATGCAGTCACTTTACTACTTTCCTTCCCTAATTTATTTATCTTTCTGGTATTTATCTCCATTTGATATTCTACATGTTTTACTTACCTGTTATTTTCTACCTCACTCCTATTCCCTTCCACCCCACCCCCAACATAGAGAAAGGGATTTTTGCCTAGTTTTCTGACAGCTGAAACCACAGCACCTAGAATAGTGCCTAACACATAGTAGGCACTCAATAAATATTTGATGACTAAATGAATGGAGGTGGTTAACCTCCCTAAATCAAGAAATAAACTTATTTATCTGAGTTTCTGTTCCCATAACTATGAAATGGGCATAATAATATCTACTTTGTGAGCTTTTTAGGAGAGGTTCCAGACATCCCTGAAGGTTTGCTGTCCCACATCAGCATTCATCTTATCCCTGAAAAATATTCTGTGATGTGAGTTATGGATGGGATGAAGTACCTTCTTCCCATCTAAGAGAAAAAAGGTCTTCCTTACCTACTCCTCCCTTCTAAGTACACAGATAATAAACATGAGGTCTGGACTTGGCCAACATGTGCTTCTACCCAGAGGACTGACTTTGAACGATAAGAATTTACTCATGGTGACCATGATGATATTTAGTGACATCAGCCATGGTATTGACATGGCCAGTAAATGGTGGCTGAAAGATACTACACTGAGGGTCTTCCAAGACTTGGCTCTCTGGGACCTCTAAGACTACCTGGGCTTCTGCCAGTGGTCCAAATCTGGTCCTCCCATTACTCCTCAAACCAGCCAGCTCTCTCCACCTTTCAATCAGTTTCTCTGTTTTTCTTTTCTTTTCTTTCTTTTTTTTTTTTTCTTATGCTAGCTTAACTTTCTGTTCCTTACAGCCAAGCTTCTTATAGTAGACTTAGGGGATGGTTTGCTCTGCAGTAGATGTTGTTGATTCCCTACCCAGACCCCACTGGCCAGCTAATGCACCTATCTTGCAGCCACTGCAGGTGCTGTAGCCAACAGCTTACACACTCAATTTATAAAGAACTGCCCTGGGCTGATGGGAGCTGTCCCACGAGAGATACTTGGGAAGTTACAGTACTCCTTACCCCTTATATGCAATAACTGACTAATGCAGGGTTCAGAAAGCCCACACCCTCTACTTCAGGTGGGGATAACTTTTCACTATAAATTATACTCTTAACCTCTCATGAATATATATGGGCCAATAAGCTCTTGACCTCTTATGAATTATACTTTTGATCTCTCAACAAGACTAGATGTCCCCTGCAATCATTTTGTTGCCCTCTCCTCCTTTTCCTGTCTCATTTTCCTCATTTAAAAAAAAAAAAAAAAAAAAAAAAATCTTTTTCTGAAGATCATGTTCTCAATAAACCATGTGTGTAACCAAATCCCTTTTCAGGTTCTACTTCTAGGGAACCTGAACTAAGACAGATCTCCACAGATACTAGATGGTGAAAAATAAAGTATTTATTTAAAACCATACCAGCCAGTGCCTGGCACATAATGATCCACAAGTGGTAATGATGATAAGTGTAAAAGTCTGGCAATGAAAAACTCACTCAGTGCTCTATCTCTGAAAAATAAAAATATTTTTTTACAACTAAAATTATTTTCCATATTGGTTCTACTTCTCTCTTTTAGAGTGACCTAAGAACACATGACACCCTTTCATAAAATAGCCACACAAATAATAGAAGATAGCAATTTTATTCCTTCTTAGCTTTTCTCTTTACCAAACAAAACATTCCTAATAGAGCAGGCATAACTGTCCCACCATCACATACCCCTTTGTAAAGGAAACTGCCCATGCATGGTCTTTGCTGGGGCATGGGATTTCCTCCAGTTTAGAAGTAGACCTTGCTTCTGGCTGAAGAGTTTTAAACCAGGGAGTATTCATGACACAGGAGTTGCCAAAGTATAAGCTGATCAGAAACTATGGCCACAACATAAAGAGAAAATCTACCCAACCAGGGGCTATGATAATTAACCACAGCAATCAGAATATGCCTCTCCATATTTTAAATATGGAGTAAATGGTGCATCCTGGCAGCATGAAGAGGAAATTACAGCTTCTAACAGGAGCAGAAACTGACCTGAGTAGTTGAGCTGCCGGGAAGGTGAAGCATGGGCTCATGTGCCCATAGGTCCCTAGAGCAAATCCAAGTTCTTCTGTTGGATTTAAACCACCTTCCCATTCTAGAAGCTGTGAATCCTGACGTGTAAGGTTTTCTTGACATTGAAAATCCACTGAAAAAGTAATTATTGATTGTGTACTATGAGCCAGGCCCCAAGCCAAGCATGCAAGGATTTTTGTCCTTTGGATGTTTACAATTCAACACAGGGAAACCAACAGTTACAACTAAATGAGGTAAGTGAGCCCTTAATATCCATGCAAAGTGTGCAAAGACACTCCTGCCTTGCTGCTCTTTGTCAAAGCTCATAGGCTGTTACAGCTCCATCTCCTCTAATACAACATGAAATAACCCCAACCCATTCATTCTAAACTGTGATATTCACTCATTTAATGTTTATTGAACTTGGCACCGGGAACATAAAAGGATACGGTCTATGTGCCCTCAGGAAAATAGCAATTAACCTAAGTACTGCAGGCGAGCTTCGAAGCTGAAGTACTTGTTTAGCCACGTGGAAAACACTGTGTACATAATCAAGTACTGGGGGAGGTCTTTTTGTGAAGGCCTCCAAGAAAAGATGAGGGCTGAGTTGAAAAGCTTGGCAGATGTCAGCTGCCAGACGGCAAGAAGGAGACAGTCCTGGACACAGGCTTGAAGCAGAGATGTTAGTGTAGAGAAGTGAGGGTTAATTGACCCCATAGTGCAGAAAGTGGGCAAGGCATTAAGAAAGACAAGAAGCATGAAAGGAATTGGAGAAAATGCCTTTGAGTGGGTGGGATTTGTGTTCTGCATCTGTAAGTGTGGAGTTAGAAAGGCAGAGGGAGATAATCACATTGGTGGAACAAACAGCCTTTGCCATCCAAGGACCAGTCACTCTTGATCAGTTCTTAGACTGAAATCGCTCTCCCTGTGGCAATTGTCATCCCAGGGTGAAACTTCTTCACAGAACAGAAAGACATGCAGATCTTGATAATTCAGACACTCATCAGAAGGCTCCTGAGTACTTTCCCAGAATGCAGTCCTTAAAATGAAAGCAATAATTTTCATGCTATTAGTATGAGTCAGAGTTCTTTCTCAGAACCCCATCAGAGATGATCTATGAGTTGAGGATGGCATGCATGATGGAGATACTAAATGTAAATTAACACACTGGGAAACAGACAAGTGGTGCTTCATCAACACTGCAGAGATACATGGTCTCTACCCACCTCTCTACCTATGTTCTCCAGCAATAGAAAGCTGTGGGCCAGGGCCTAGGAGATATAGATTATGTATTTAAGAAAGTTAATTCACACATCAAATGGGGGTTACCATAAAATGGGGTCTCCAGAATTGCAAGCTACTCTAGCAATAGGAATAAAAATGATGTCAGGCTGAGAAGGCTATACCTTGTATGATTTAAATTATATGACATTTTTGAAAAAAGGCAGAACTATGGAGACAGTAAAAAGATCAGTGGTTGCCAAGGAGTTGGAGCTGGGGGTAGAGATGAATAGAGCACAGAAGATATTTAGGGCAGCGTTAATACTCTATGATATTATAGTGAGAGATACATGTGGTACATTTGTCCAAACTCATAGAATGTATAACACCAAGAATAAACTCCAACATCACCTATGAGATTGTAGTGATATTGTGTCAATGCAGGTACATCAGTTGTGATGCACCATTCTGGTGGGGGCTGCTGCTAATGGGGGAGGTTAATGCATGCGGTGGCAGGGAGCATATGGGAACTCTCTCTACCTGCTTCTCAACTTCGTTGCGAACTTTAAACTGCTCTGAAAGAAATCAATAACATAAAAATGTTTCAAAATCAATCCATTAATTTAAAAGACAGGAAAAGGTCTAGACCCTAGTTTAGGAACATCCATGTCATAGGAAGGACAGGGTGCCATTGCCTCTAAAACCAGGGCAGGAGGGTCACATTAGGTAAGTGTCCTCCACGTGGTAGCTATCAATCCAGGTTCCGCTGGGCCTCAGACCTTGCCCTTAAGTATCCACATGTACCATGGATGGAGAAGTGGGATGTGAGACAGCTCAGCAGGCTCAGGACCTCCACTTTCAATTCAATCAGAATAGCTATGGCCTCACCTATTTCAATAATGGGTGTCTTTGCATTGGGGGTTTCAAATAATGAGAGGTTTCAGAAGAAAGCAAATGGGCAGCCAGTTGTCCTTATTATTTTACCTCCAAAATCTGATCCCACCTTTTCCCTGCTAACAGGTCTTGAGTAGACCTGTTGCCTTGGTCATACATTCATGGCCCTTGGTAGGCTGGCCTCCACTATTCCTCAGCTTTTGTCTATAGCTTTTTTCCCAAATTCTGTACACACCAACCAGAGGAACCACTTATCACCCACACTTGCCCATGCTATTCCCTATGTTCCTGTTGTCCCTGCCTGTTTAGTGAACTACAAGATGTATGTCAACTCTAAAAATAAAATTGCCAAGCCCTGGCTTGTGGCACAGTGGATAAGGCACCTGGCTGTGAACCCAAAAGTCACCGGTTTGATTCCCAGTCAGGGCACACATAACCAAGTTGCAAGCCAGGTCTCCAGCCAGGTCTGTAGCTGGAGGCAGGTGAAAGGCAACCATACACTGATGTCTCTCACTCTCTCTTTCTCTCTCTGCCCCTATCCCTTCCCCTCTCTATAAAAATAATAAATAAAATAAAATAAAATAGCCAGTTATTTTACCAGCAACATGGGCTTATTTGGATAGGGCAGCAAATTGCATTTCAGGACAAGCAAGCTATGGTGAAACCATAAGCAAGTCCAAAACAAAGGTGGAAATGGGGAAAGGACATTTTGGACAAAAGTTCACTGGAGAAGCACGTAGTTTAAAGTTGTGGTGATTTTTCACATATGCTGATTTGTGTCGTGTTACCAGGGCAAGGACGGGTCTACCTCCTTTTTCATAAAAGCCAGAGATGAAATTTCCGTGTGATTAATGTTCTCCCTTGTTAAAATAATTCCTATCTTTCCTCTTCCTGCTGATTATGCAAACTGCAACCAGCTCTACTTTTGGGAGGTGTTCCCCCTTCAGGGCTTCCCACTCCATTTTAAATGAAATTCCCTTTATTTACTTTCAAACTTGCTTCAAGGACCCCATAAAGAAGTCCTTTGCTTTGGCAACGCTTAGGCACCTTTTCCTTAGAATGGTGCTTTTTAAGTTATAATTATTTGTTGACATGTCCATTTCTTCCATTATACTGGGAGTCCCTTAAGGGCAAAAACCTGTTTTGTTCATTGCTACTTCGTTCAACTGGCAGGGAGCCTGAACCCTTCCACAGGTTGAGAGAACTTTTACATTCAAATAGTAGTGAATAGTACTGCCCACCAGATGGCAGTATGTAGACATTTTTCTCTTACCAATCAGAAGGCAGGGGAAGGGTTTATAAACCAAGCAAGTTGACTTTCATCGCTGTCCTTTCCGACAAATAAATCTCTGTAGACACCAGGACATTTGATTGGGCAGTAGAATTCCACCGCTGAATTAGAACCTCAGGAAACAATTTCATCCCTGAGATAATATTCACTTTCTGAAAATATTTCTCATGTAAGCTGAGGGAGGATTCCAGTGTTCTGTGTTGCAGCACAGGACAGAAGAACTTGGAGTTGAGTTTGACCATCACAGGCACAAGGGGACCATCTTCTCAAGACTTAGGAAAAACAGATCCCAACACCCACTGACTGTTGCCATCTGGGGAGTCTCCTAACCTCTTGCCCACCCCCATCTGTCAGACCCACACAGCAAAAAAAGTCAGCCAAACATGTCTTTTGAGAACAGCATCTTCTTGGGTTTCTTTCTCCCTCCCATATTAAGAGCACTGGGCTAGCCACCCAGGAGACCTGCAGGTGCTCTAAGCTTAGAGTCCCTTGCTGCTTTACCCAGGACCCTGGGCTTAGCTCTGAAAGCAAAGGACTCCCAAATGGAAGGCATCCCCCAGTGCAAATGAAAAACAAAGATAGACATTTCCCAAAGTACCTCCCAGATTTAAAAACCCCGAAGACAGAAGGGTCTCACCTTTCTATTTCTTTCTGTTTCTGTGTTTCTATCCTCACTGCAGTGTAAAAGGCAGGGACCTCCCCCACCAGGCTTTCTGTAGCTGCCCCAAATTTGTCATTTTCCCATGAACTTCTTTCTCTACTGCTCAAGCAACATTTGGAAGAAGATTCCAGAGAGTTCAACTTCATTTAATCAAACAAGGCTCTCAGTTCTAATGGGGTCTACCCTGGAAATGGGACCCACCAGCTAACTGTCCCATCCTGGACAAAACACTTCACTCAGTGAATATAAAGTGGTTAAGACACAGCCTCTGAAGTCAGCAGAACTTAACCAAATGCTGGTTCTGTTGCATCCTAACGAGGGACCTTGGGTGAGTTACCTAGCTTCTCTAAACCTTTGCTTCTTCATCTATGAAATAAGGAAAATATATACATAACCTCAGGGAGACATTGTACTGATTAAATGATAAGGCATGTGCAGTATTTAACACAGATGTAGCACACATACACATAGAAATAAACATTAGCAATTACTCTTAGCATGAGCAGACATGCCCTGCTGAAGACACAGATCCCTGGAGGAAGTTCTCCTTGTTACATTCAGCACAGATTCAGAAATTTCTAAGAACCCAGAATCTTTTCTTAAAGCACGCCGGGATCCCTATACTGAAAAAGATCTGCATTGCTTTCATTTATCTATTCTTCCATTCAGTAGAACTTATTGAGTATAAAAGCTGTGGCAAGGTCAGGATGGTTATGAAGCTACAAGTATGTATAAGTCATGATCTCTGCTTCCAGGAACTCACAATGCATTAAGGAGGCCCACGCACAAGCAATTATAACCCAGCAGGACCCAGCCTTTAAAATGGGTGTTCACAAGACACAACAGATGCGAAGGGAAGGAGCTTGAGCCCTCACATGTCTTACAAGGCACTGCAACTCCTTTGAAATCTAACCCTTGCCTCCCTAACAGTGTTTACCCCCAGAAATAATTCTTTCAGAGAAAAGAGGTATGATGGTTCATACCTCTTATGTTGGCACTGGCTATTGTCTCTAAATGGAATCCTCGCCTGCAGCAAAACTCTATACTGGCCCTCTAGATCTCTGCCTGAAGGTGGCAGCTTTGAGTAGTCTTTCTCAGCTCCTCCAAGAAGACTAGGGGCACCTTCTCCCCACTGGCTGTGATCTCACTGAAAGTGGGAACCACATACTTTTACTTTGGCCCCAACACTTGACTCAGTGCCCAACCCAAAACTGATATTGGGTAATGAGGACTCACAAATGAAGTCCTGCCTTGAGGCACCCCTCTGCCACCAGCATGGCCCAGGTAGCAGTCAGAAAACTAGTTGAGCCCATAGAAAGTCTCTTGTACCCTTGTCACACAAGGGTATAGGACAGCTCAACGGCTACATAAAGTTTTCTAATGTCCTCCAGTGTTTCTTCCCTTTTCTCCCCCACCAATTGTGGTCTGCTTTTGCTCTTTACAACAATGCAAAATAACTATATCCATATTCTCTTCAATATAGCAGTTCTTTGTGTATGTGAAGACATCAAACACATAGAACAAAAACAGCTAATTAAGCCATCATTAACACACATTTTAAGTGCCTAACATATGCTGAACATTTCTTCGAAGCTTCTAGTGTCATAAATTTAGTTCTGATATATCCAACACCACCCACATACACATACCTTAAGTTTTTATTTGTTTTATCATATCAGATTTAATTCTGTGTTCTAAAGCGCTAGATCATTTTAGATATTAACCCTTTATTGGTATTAACATTGCATTAATTTAATGAAAACCTATGCCAAGCATGACACTCAACCCTTTTAAGATTCTCATATAAAATAAAAACAAAAGCAACCATGTAGCTTCTTTGCACAGGTGATGAGACTCAACGGTCAGAGAGAAGAGCCCCTGTTCAGTGTGACTCTTTGGATGAGCATCAGAGACAAGGTCAGTCCAGCCTTCCTCCAAGACCAGTTCACTACACCATGGCATTGCTTTGTGCAATCTTTGCTTTTCATTTTAGTTTGGTGTTATCTGCAAATTTGGGCACTTCTCCTAGATAATCTCAAGTCATGAATAAAAATTATTGACCAGAAGAAAAGGATATTCACTGGGGGGAAGGGGGTTGCGGCTTTAATCCTCTTCAGGGATCTCTTTCCAATTTACACGAAGCTGTTAGCAGACCTGAAGAGTCATTTTGTTACCCAACTGTGAAACTAAGTGAATGTGGCATGATCCTGCTCACATTTCACCATCTTGTGGCAATCACATCACAGGAATCTGTTAAGTCCACTGCTAATATTTCCTCATCCTGCTGATTTACCAAATTAGTGGGATGATAAGAAAAGGCAATGTGGTATGTCTAGCCTAACCTGTTGGTGGAAAACTTGCATTAGCTCCTAGGGAGCGATGCCTTTTCTTCCAAATGCATGCAAATCAATTGCATGATTTTAGGAGGAACCAAGATAAAACTCAAATTATTTCATAGCTTCTGTGTTTAATCTTGTGATAAGACACAAAGTAAACTTTTTTATTGAAAAAAGAAGCCTTTTATTTTTAATTTTTTTAAGTATATATTTATTTTTAGAGAGAGAGGAAATGAAGGGGAGAGAAAGGAACAGAAAAACAGTGATCAGTTGTCTCTCACATGCCCCCAATCAGGGATCTGGCCCACCACTCAGGCATGTATCCTGACCCAGAATCAAATCAGCTCCTTTAGGTTTGTGGAGTGATGCCCAACCCACTGAGCCACATCAGTCCAGGCAAGAAGGAACTTTTTAGGATCTAACAAAATATGATCAGTTCTTATATTAAGAGGCATCCCCATTCACAGCTCCAGTTACATTATAATGCTCAATTTGACAGAAGAACCTTCTACTTTTTTGTTTTGGAGATTGAGACACATCAATATTTTATAGACCTTTTTCTCTTCTATAACTATATATCACCTGGTAGTGTGTTTAGCTAAATATCCCTAACCCCAAATTTAAAGTTTAAAATCTCTTTAAATTGTAGGAACAAATGGTTGCCTGTTAGATATGTGGATCTCAGAAGTCCATTTGCAGGAAACAGCTTTTATGTCACACACAGGTTAAATCCAAAAGGACATAGATAATGTCTGGTAATCTATGATGTATTCCCAGTGCCAGAAGCATAGCAAGTTCTCAGGAAGTATTTGCTATAGCGGAGGAGGAGAAGATTACCATGAAAATATGTATCCCTTTAGGAGAGGGAACTCAAAATCTTAAATTCATACTAAACCATGTATAATTGATATGAGAACATTTTGAGAAAGCAGGTCCAAGCAGAAGACTGCAGGAAGAGTTCCCAAAGATTCCTATAGGAGGATGGGACAGCCATAGAGAGAGAAAAAAGAAGAGAAACATTGACAGACCAGGGCTTGAGCTGAAGGCAGTGGAAGAGCCATGATGCTGGAGACAGAGGTCCCAGGTTCAAGCCCTTGCCTGCCTTTCAATGTCCCAACATTAGTTATTTGCCATTAACAAGGAATAGGCCTGCAGTGGTCAGGAGGAAAGGGGTAGGGGGGAGGGGGGAGGCAGAGGGAAAGAAGGGGAGCAGCTTAGACAAGAACCTAGTATAAAGGAACCATGGACATGGACAACAGGTGGGATTGACTTTGGGGGGAAAGGGTGGGTGGGGAGGGGGACAGAGGGGAGAAAAAAAGGGATGGATGTAATACA